>JAIGNY010002079.1:85000-297500 GCA_020152595.1 Chiridota heheva | reverse complement strand
ATATCACACAATTTACATCAAGAAAATTTGGTTATTTTCAAAATTTAAGGATTAGTTCAGGGGTCAAGCAAGTTCATTCCATATTAAAGAGGCTTCAAAAGAAACGCAATGGGGAAGAAAGCATTCAAAAATCTTATTCCGTTATAAAGATATCTAAGTTTAAAGTTTAGTATCAATTGTGTAAAAACGATTGAAATCAGACTAGTTGTTATGTCATAGACTCAGATTTTTCATATTCTTTGTATATCCTATTATATTTTGGTCTGTCATTTTGAGGTTTAAAAACTGTGGATATTCTAAAAAGTAGGTAAACTGAATTAATTATATACACTGAAGAAAGCAAGGAAAGATAATTTAAATAGTGAAAAAATAAATAGAAATACATTATTAATTGTTAAGAATGTAAGTATGCATACGCCTACTTAGACATACTTACACCAGTCATTTCTACACAGATATGACAGAGCCTTAAACTTTAATATCTCCTTAGCGGAATAAGATTTTTGAATGCTTTCTTAACTATTTTGTTTCTTTTGAAGTCCTCTTTCATATAAAAGATGGACATGCTTGTCCATAGAACTAATCCTTTAAAAATTTCTTTTGTAGTTTTCTGTCAAAGATGGACCACTTACTTGACCCCTGAACAAATACACATCAAGAATAAATTTGCGATTTCAAGCATCAAATATACGCATACAACTTATCGATCGTGAATAGGCAACTTAATGTGGATAATATCACTGCAGGCCAGTTCATGCGTGTAATGTGTCAGTGGCTTAATGTGGATTTTGGTTGTTTACACTTTGGTGATTTTATAGCCTCAATTGTGGTATACGAATGATAGGATAGCCTATTCAGAATAGCCCCTATTTAATAGTTTTTAACCCCAAGTTTATAGCCCAAATGAGCTATCAACTAGTTCAATTTGGCTATACTGTGGAACAGATTCCAAACGGGGTATTAAGCCCACTTAGTGCATGTGTCAATTTATAGTTTAAGGCTCTAACCATTGAAAGCAGAGTTTTCTTTCCATCGCAGGTATTCAGTGGCATTTCGCTGAGCCAATGTTATATATGCTTAATTCACTCAGATTGCACTGAGCGACATCTGAGTATTTGAAACAGTTTTAGCAAATTTTGGAATGCAAAAGTTGTTAAAACTACGTAACAATATGCACTGTTATTGCATCAACATATCGATTTGTTTAAGACAAACATAGCAATACAGCAAAATATCCAATAGACGCTTAGGATTTAATAAACGCTGCAAAAATCCGAACGTATCCGGGCAAGAATCTGGCTCTTAAGTTAGACATCGCAGAAGCTCAAATCCCTTAAAGGATGTTGAGCTAAAAACGGCTGTTACTGAGCTGTTTACTGTGTATGAAAACAAACGAAAATTGGCAACCCTATCCATTATGCGCATTTGAATATCTTATTGTTAATTTCAATTTGAGGCATAATGTCTCGGGTCTAGGGGAAGAAGTTTCCAAACTCTATAAATTCCAAGCTTGCTGTAACCACCAACAAGTAGAAGGTTAATCTGCTACATATGCAGAAAAATATTGTTAATTATTTGATGAAGGATAAAAATTACTTAGTCTTTTTTTCCTGAAACAGTAGGCATGAATTATTCTTCCAGGGGTCCAGGATGCAAAGATCTCTACTTAAGTTCTATGGATTTATCTTTTTTTTTAAGAATAATATTAGGGCTTTAGTTTTTCTCTCAAATAGGTAATACCCCAGTAGGGAGCATCCTACTCTTCTTGCCAACAGGAAAATTACCTGCTTAATAGTAAGGAAAATATTCCAGTTGTTGATTAGCCGTTTTCATGAAAGAAGAAGAATTATGGTTCTGAGTTCAGCCCCTACATTTTCTGGTTCAGTCCCTTTTCCCATGCCTATGTGAATGACGTTACCCTACCAAGAATGGAAATCAAAATTTTGCGAGTAATCCCCATACACTACTATATAACATTGAAAAAAAGCACCTCGTCTCACTTTGGGGTAAACTGTAAAGCATTTTGCTGTTGGAAAGTCAAGGTGGACAAAGCCATATGAATAAAAGACCACATTTAGGCTAAGAAAGGTTGTAATTTGTTATCTCCTATAATTAACTCTTACTGTTTTGGCATTCAAACCCTTTTGTACAAATATGAAATACATGTTTGACTGCATTTATAAGGAACTTGATGAATAGGCATGCAAACTGTAGTTATATTTCAGGAAAGTATATCCCAGCATTTTATTAATGAGAGAACATTTCAAGATTAGCTGATAGTTATTACCAAACTTGAAGAGGAGAATGGGTTGTCTGAGATGGTAGAGCAAATTGAACCCAGGCTTTCTGAGGTCTGTCAGAAAAAGTATCAACGCTCTTGTATAAATGTAAGGGTACATTCAGGCACCGCTATGGGGTATTTAAGCTAGATAATTCATTTTGAAACAGCTTAAAATTTTTCCTTACAGTTGGCAAAGGACTCCAGATTTTTCTGATATAGAATGTGCTCAGAGAAAAATCATTTGGGCAATAAATGTGGAAATTAAATATCTAAATGTTTGTTTTTTCCTAACACTGCATGTATGGTACAATTTAAAATAAACACTACAATGTAGTAATGCATGCTTAAAGCATGCATTTTTTTACTACCGTATCTGCATAGATGACCCCTAGCTTTCAATATCATTAAGTAATTCAACCTACGGATTTGCCACACCCACATTATTTCATTTACACATATCAAGCCAATTCAAACATACTGTTAACCATGTAGGCCTGGCAAATTATGCATTCGTATTTAATTATATTTAACTACACAAAAGGCAGGAAGTTTTTTGACCTGAAGGAGTAAGTCAGCTCTATATATAGCCTAACACTGAGTGGTACATTCTACACCTATGCAAATACCTTGCAAGAACATATCACACTGTTGAAGTAAACTTACTACACCATATTTCAACACACTATTGGAATCTTTGAAATGCAAACTCCATATGATACAGAATATGGAATTGGCTTTCTGTTTGTTTGATAGTCATTAATTGTAATGCTCCTTAAAGTTTTAAAGTCAGACCTGACCTGATATATAAGCAGGTCAGGTCAAACTTGTCAGGTCAGAGTTTTTCCCTGTCTACCTACTATGGTGTAGCGGTTATCCTACATGTTTACAGACCATGAGGCTCTGGGTTCAAACCTGGGTTGGGTAGACATGCCAGTGCACCACAACTGGTTATCAAAAGGCGTGGACATTGACTTGGTTGTCGTTGTTATGTCTGTCCGTACGTCGTACCTGTGTTCTCGTCGGGGTCGTATTAAGCGTTTCGTGATAGCATTGTTACTACCATAACCAAATACGCAGGCGAAGACCCGGTTATTGTAATTGTGTGTTCACTGTCATCATTGACTTCTTCTCAGTATGTTCTTTATCTAAAAATCACCAGCAATTAGGGTCAAATATCCCCTATCAATGGCTCTATTGTGTAGTTCTCCTGTTGGTCCTGGGTTGTTGTGGAAGTTGGTGTTGAGTCATCAAATTAGCAATGGATGAAGTCCTTATTGCGTGGTTAGATTAGGATAAGTGGTCACATTATTTGCTACATTAAAGTTTGTGGCTATGATTTGCTGGAACAAATTTTTAAGGACAAGGACAAGTCTTTCTTTCCATCATGTAAAAATTCATGGGAATATTCTTTTCACTTATGACGAAATAGTGTCATATGTATGCATGCATGGAGCAGTTTAAAATTTAACATGGCTGATGGCATACATACACTAGCTATTTAATTCTTAATGAACATTTACTCCAAGTTGATCTGGCTGCATGAAACTTTATAAACACTAGTAAAAGCCAGATATAAATTTGATATAACCAGTGACAGCATTAAGGGGAGGTATGGGGATCATTTGCCCCAATGAGATTGCTTTTTCCCTCATAAATTTTAGAAATTTTGTCTGACTTATAGGCTTTCACCCCCTCCCCCTTGAAACAAAATTTATTTTCTCTTGCCCCCATGACCAAAATCCTGGTGACGCCACTGTCCAGATCTGGACTGTTTGTGAAGGATCGAGGGGCTAATTCTTAAAGTATATCACTTTCATACCAAGTCCTTCATTTTCTTGAGGAAGCTAACTTTTGGGGTTAAGACTTTCTGTATATGGTTGAAAGTTAAAAGTTTGTGAGATTGCATTGATTAAATAATTTTGCAAATAAGATTCTCAAGGAGAGGTTGATACACGCTGTTAATGTTTCCACCGAATCAAGATACGGCCAGTGACATCTGTACAAGAATGATAAACCAATGCATGTCAAATTTAGTTGCATATAAATTATTATTTACATCAAGAATGGGTAATATTCAAGAATTGATCATATACTGTAGGGTTAGATGTATGAAGATGTGGTGGTGCATAAATACTTCCTACAGCTGATGTGTGGGTATCACAAATGGGTCAAGATTTCAAATCTCGAAAAGCATTATATGCAAATCAAACTTCCACAACCACTTTGCTTTGGAGAACTCGGGTCAATTAAGGATTATTACAGGTCAGACAAGTCAACCAATGTTACATCCTCATATTTTGGTTCAAAATTAATTTAAATAATACAATTTTTTTAAACAATTTCTGGTAAAATCACAGTACTCTTCTGTTTTAGTATACTCTTCTGTCATATCTAATGTTAATTCATGTCACAATGTTTCAATAAAATATAATTGTAGGTAATGTTAGCATGTAATGTCAGATCCAAATCTGACAGAACCTTTAACTTCCAAATCTCCTTCAGAAAGCCCGTTTCACCATTTTGTTCCTTTTATTACCCTTTCATTTAAACAAACTTGTAAATATCATATGCAAAAGGTTATAGTAGCCTAAAATTCACAGCAATTCAAAAACTGCCAGTGCAAATAGAAGTATGATAATATTGCAGCAAGTTTTTAATATGAAGTTACTTTCAGTTTAGAATTAAATCTCAGGCAAATTCTTTCTACTGTTTTCTTCATAAAATTTCAATGGAATTCACAAAAATCTTCACACCCTAATTTTTTGATAACCTTCCTTCGCATTTCCTGCACGAGTTATTACACAATATGACCTGCTGAAGCATGCATGATAGAGATGAATGCCTGTCTGAAAGTGATCTGCATTCTTTTGTATTATACCATGGTGTTCTATGTCATACCATGATGTGAAGTCATGCAATATTCATGTATAAATTTAGTTCTGAATGACAACCTTTTAGTCAAAAATAGTGGTCAAAACCCAACTTGATCACGTTAATGGTATAGTATCAAATCTGGCAAAATCTTGTCTACATTTCTACAACTAACGGTATTGTGAGTATCGAAATTTTTCATTAGGTTAACCATGGGTGAAGCCAAGGGGTGAAGCCAGGGGGGTCAACTGACCATTGGTTGGTCAAGGGGGTTAAGCTGCCAATGGCTCGCCAAAAGGTAAAAAGGTCCAAATTTTGCTAAAAGATCCAGAATTAAATTTTGCTAAATTTCAGGTTTAGAAATTTTTAGGTCCAAATTTTGCAAATACATTTTTTTGCTCTTCATGCAGTAAAATTTTTACACCATCAGCAATTTTCTTTTCTTTTCTACTTATTATTTTTCTTTTTTTGAGTTATATTTTTCAGAATGGGTATATTGAAATATGGGCTAAAATTTAGGCCAGATATTTGCCAAACCCCTGACTGGATTTTGTTTGTAATGTAGAAATGTTATGTAGCGCCACCATTCTCTGGTGTGGTCTCTAGCTCTCGGGAATCTGGATCTGATGGCTAAATATAAATAGTGATCTTAAACATTTGTGTGTTTCCTCATTAAACCTAATTAACTAAATATGGAAGTGTTATAAATATAAACAAAGGAGTAAAACAGATTCCTCCAATTTAAGTGATATTTGTATCTAAATAGTTAAAGGAGATGTTACGTTTTCTGTCAATACCAAATTTGTATGGGCCCGGTGCCTATTGTAATATGATTTCCATGTTTCAAAAAATGGATTTTGTTGGCCAAATCACAGCTTCATGGCTGGCCAAGGGACTTTGTCACTTGTTCAAGCACTTGCTATTTGTTGTAACTTGTAAGAATACAAATTTTAAAGAGGCGAAATTGTCATATGTGCACAATATTTATAATTCCTTTTATAATTTTTTGATTGGTTGAAATTTTGCTGCGCGATTCGTTATCTCATATTGCAAGGTATACAGCTATTCAAAACACCTTGAAGGTCACTACACAAGTTAGCCCAGTAGGTTACGGCGATCAGAAACAATTTTTTCTTCTTATTATTAACAGTCGTGAGTTCGAGCCTGGTAGAATCGTTTATTGCGACTTTTGTAAATGTGCAAAACATTGAAAAGAGTATTTAATCATCTCACTCCATTAAAGACATTCCACTACTAACAGATTTGTATAGAAATGACTGAAATCTGATATTTTATGACTGGCAACTATTAGATGAGTTATCAGATTACAGGCACGTAGCCAGGATTTTCCTTGGGAGTGGAGGGGGCATTTTAACAGTAAACTTTTCCAATCTCACATGAATTATAAGGGAAAAAATTAGATTTGTGTATGTTGGCAATCGGACCACCTCCCTACGAGCTTGGATTTGTAAAATAGACTATAGTTAAGTAACTATTAACCATCTCAAAAAATTATTTTGCATTGAAAAAAAAACACAGTTTTTAAAATCATTCATTTAAAACCATTTAACATAAATAATTTTAAAGAGAGTTAGAGTGTGATATACAACACTCTTCTACAGTGAGTTAACTTTTTACACCAGTCATTTTCAGACAAAACTTTACAAATCAACATCTTTAAAACTTGATATCTCCTCTATAAGATAATAAGGTATCAAAAAGTTTTCCGCCCGGGGGTTGACACTTTTTTTTAAACAGTCCTGTTACATTATTGTCCACTATCAAACACTTCTTTAATGTCTCAAAATCTGCAGTGAACCAACTGGAAATAATGCTTATAACTTTTAATATGAACCAGAACCAAAAGGTTTTGTGGTTCTTTTTCATATGCCGATTGATTTGCAAATATTGTACTACTGTCATGTAATTGCATATCATAAAATATTTGTTCCATGTTTATTCATAAGCCACATCCACCACGCAGATCAATAACAATTTTGACAATGGTAGCATTTGCACAATAATTAGCATCATCAAACCAGGTATGATGCAAAAAGGATTGCTCATTTATCCTATTTCAAGAATTTGTCAGCAAGCCCCCTTCACCCCACCTACTCATTAGCGTTCATGACATCACCATTACAAGATTAGAACATACGTACAGACCATGACCCATCTGTGTACTACATATAGTATAAATCTGTTACATCATTACAAGATTAGAACATACGTACAGACCATGACCCATCTGTGTACTACATATAGCATAAATCTGTTATATCGTGTATGGTGTCATCATTTAGTACTTTCACGTTGAGCCACGCTCATGCATATTAATGACACCTGTTGATAATGTACACAATAACCAACAAAATGATTATCATGCCCAATATGATGCAAAATGGACATACAATTGCTCATTTATCACTTTTTCCAAATTTTCACTTTAAGCCCCGCCCACTTATTAATATGCATGAAATCACCACCACAAACATTAGACCATATCTGCAGACCATGGTTATCTGGGTACCATAAAATACATTACTCCAGTTTGCTGTTCTTGAAATACCGTGTTTTTAAGCTCTTTTCAGCAAGATCATATTAAGTCCCGCCTACTATACATATTAATGAAATTCAACATTTTTACATCATGACCATGGACATCATAATTATACAAAAAATTGAAAAAAAAACAGACATGCGATTGTTAAAAAATAAACATTTCAAGATTTTCACTTTAAGCCCCACCTACTCATTAATATGCATGACATCATCATCAAAAACAATAGGGCACATCTACAGACCATGGGCTATCTGTGTACCACATATGACATACATTCCAGTTTACTCTTCTTGAATTACCGTGTTTACAAGCTCTTTTCAGCAAAATCATATTGAGCCTCGCCCACTGAACATTTTAATGAAATTTAATATTATTACATCATGAATATGTACACACTAGCTAACATCAAAAGTAAACCAAACATAAAACAAACCAGACATGGTTGTTTAAAAATGATCATTTCAAGATTTATACTTTAAGCCCCACCTACTCATTGATATACATGTACAGACATGTATATGACATCGTCATCAAAAACAGTAGGGCACATCTACAGACCATATAGGCTATCTGTGTACCACATATGACATGAATCCAGTGTACTGTTCTTGAGATACCGTGTTTACAAGTTTTTTTCAGTAAAATCATATTAGCCCCACCCACTATGCATATATTAATGAAATTCAGCGTCTTTATGTCATGAACATGTACACATCAGCTAACATTATAATTAGACCCAAATACATGTATGAAACAACACATACATGTGGTTGTTAAAATATGCATTCTAAGATTTTTACATTAAGCCCCGCCTACTTAATAACATGCATGATATCACCATCAAAACCAATAGGGCACATCATGGGCTATTTGTGTACCACATATGACATGAATCCACACAGTGTACCATTCTTGAGATATCACCGTCACATACACACATATACGCACACACCCATACATCCATACATAGACACCCACACCCATACATACATACACATGTTCCTGATACTATCACATCGAAACCAAAAAGGGTGTCCATGAGCCCGGGAAGGAGGGAGTTGGGGAAAGCACTTTCATATGTGAGGTATTAATACATGTCCCACCTGAGCAGTTGCCTTTTTTTCATAATTTTCGTAGTGCATGGTGTCAAAAATCCAATCTCCCATACTGCTGGTCTAAAAAAAAAAAAATCATATTTTCACACTGCAGGTATCAAAAATCACTTATTTTCATACTGCAGGTATCAAATCATAAACTACTGCGGTTAACCAAAACAATCTCTCATTCTGCAGTCCAATTTTGAAATCCTGGGCAACACATACCAAGGTATCATTCTGCCATCCCCCCAAAAAAAAACCTCAGAAAAAGGCCATTAAAAATATTTTTGAGAATTTCAGGAATGGTAGAATGGTTGATTGGTGTGGATTATCCCTGATTTTGGGAAAATCGAGGGTGTCGGGTTGGAGGGGTCTAAGGGCCAAAAAATTTTAATGTACAAAAAAAGGGGCTAAAACCTCTGGTGACCCTGTATTGAAAGAACCCTCATTTGAGAAATATTATTAGATAGTACTTTTGAAAAACATCACAACAGATCCCAAATCTATAAGATTCTGGTACAAAAAGGACCCCAAACTTGACTCTTTCATCATAGGCTTCAATGGGGCAAATAATTAATTCTGTGCCACCTGTAGCGAGACTGGGTATATGTATATTAAACATAGACATAAGAAAGAAAGTGTGACAATTTCAAAATATTTGATAGAAATTTCATTAAATAAGTACAAAAATTCACATTTCTGGCTCAGATGACTCAGATTGAGGAGAAAATTGGCAATAAATTCATTGGTCCACTTGATCAATTCTGCAAATGTTGGCAGGTATACATGGTGAGGTAAACTTCCAAAGCATGCTAGGCAATTAAGGCCTAAATCATATAGCCAACTCATGAAAAGAACCATTTTAATTTACCTTAAGTAATGTGCTTGAGAAAAATGGGGGGAACGGGTGAGGGGGTTGTGTGGGGGTGGAGAAGAGTAGTTTTTCTCTGATTCTGATTTTAAAGCTATTAAAGAGCTTTCCTTCATGAGAATAGGCATTTGCTCAGGAAAACTGACCCTAGATTTCATTGAAAGACTGAATTTTGCCTTTTGTATCAAAAAAGGTATTTTCCTTGAAAATGAGTCCTTTCTGATGTATTTAAAGTTTCTTCGCAGTAGGTCTGGCCAATGGTAGCATTTCATTTTCATGAAAATGTATTTAATTGGACTGAGAAATGTTCATATCTTCTTTTGGGCTGAATTCTGTCACTCAGATTGACATTGGTCATCACAGGTCACTAAATTACATTGTTTTAATTGATAAAGGTAATGACTTTGCATTTAAAAATTGTCATAAAAGTTAGATAAGTTATTTTTCATGGTCCAGCAAAGCAGAGAGACTAACTTTGCACTAAATAGGACATTGTTTTTTAGAGATTTTTGTTTGCCTTAAAGATATTTACCTCAATTGAATGGCAAAAGGCTATTTTTCAATTGGAAAATGTGCTTCCATGCTATAGAATAGTGCAATCAATGGATCATATTTTCATGCAAATTTCTCACATTTCTTGGTTATTAAACTATATTCCCAAGGGTACGCTTCAAAGTTAGTCCTCATATCATACATAAATGTTTGTAGGAACCACCCCCTATGAAATCATTTCCCAAGGGAATACTATTTTCTTACTGTTTTTGCTGGTTTTAATGGTAGACCGCTATGAACATATCATACTTGTATTTTTCATATGTTACACATTGCACAGTAGAATGCTAGCTGTTTTTTTCTGAGACTTAAATGGTCCAGTGGATTTTGAGTCATACAAGGTTGGTGGGAATTTAGTACCGGATGCAGTGATATAAATTTTAAAGAGATAGGAGGAAGCTTGTGCTACTATAGTATGCAAGTGCCCCGCCCCTCCCCCCCGCCCCTCCCATCCATGAGTTGGGAATCGATATGAAAGCAATTACACATTTTTGAATGCCTGAAAGGCATAGTAACAAAATAATTTGAGGTATGTCTTAATTGTGATTTTTTTGCAATGAAACTGACATTTAACACCTAAAATCAATTCAAGAATTTTAATGCACCATATACAAATGTTTTCTTAACGGCTTTAAGTAAATATTTCCGAAACATGTAATTCTTGTGAACTTTAAACCTGTGTACGTGAGCATTATTTATAACTCCTGTAGAGGCGTGGCACAGGATGTTATTTACAACAGAATAAATATACAAACAATCCAATATGTCAAAGGGCAGATTGCCATGCCTTGTATCAACTGTAAACATCACTTGCACAAATATCCTGTCTGCTGGGTATAGCAGTGTTCGGTCCAGGCTATCTCAAAGTCGTAACTATTGTATTTCCTCTAATAAACGCCCCCTCTCTAATAAACGCCCCCTTGTCATTTTTCATACTTTCAGGATGTAACAACGTACATTTAACTTACCGAATGTGACTTGAAAAGGCTGTAAGTCGAACGAAACCAAGTGGAAAATATGCAAAGAGTATACTCCATTAATAATCCATGCACAATAATGCTAAGGACACAAAAATCGCTTGAAGAAACTAATACCATAGGCCTTAAAGGAATTGCCGTTCTTTTGTAAGTTACATTTTTTTTTTCATACTTTACCCTCGAATAAACGCCCCCCTGTTTTCCAAATGCAGTGCCCGGGGGCGTTTATTAGAGAAAATACAGTAGTCATTTGAAGAAAGGGCCCCTTGAAACACGGACGTGATGAAACTGCCACTGTCATTTTCATCCACTTTCAAGGACTCTCTCAACAGGTTGACCATATATTACGCAATCAGTTGACCACATATTTTGTAATAATACGAAGTGGAATAACGTGGAAATGAAATAGGAAAAATGAAACTTTTCAGCGACTGCATATTAATGTCACGTAATCATTCGTGCGTTACTGGAATGCCACAGGCACAAAAAACCAGGATGATGGAGTAGTGTTGGAGGGGCGGATTCTGTAATGTCTAGTATTGCTGAGTACGTGCTTAAAATCCGCCATCTTTGATGCACTAGCTTGCAAATTTTAGAATAATTACAAACATTTATAAATCAAATAAATGATTTTAATATAATCTGAAAAATGTGAAATTTAATACTGCGTGATTAATTTTTCAAAATAGGAATCAGAAAAAAGTATACGTGCATCCCAGGATTCTATATTAACCCTCACTCTACCAGGGCTTTGAGAAATTTGAATCCAATTTTCGTAACTTTTTTTCATATGCATTTTTGCCAACTTTCCTTTCATTACAAGTTTGGTTGGAATGAAGGCTAAGATATTTATCTTTTAAGTAGTAAAAGCCAAATTAAGAAATATTGGACAAAAACATGAAAATTAATATAACCAATCTTTGCACAAGTATAACTTCTTGTCAATATTGAAAACAGAGCTAGATTTGTGTTACATATTTAGATTCTTTATCAAATTGCCTTTCCAATTATGCTAATCTAGAATTTTTAAAAAGAAAGGAAAGATGAAAAAATACCAAAAATGATATTAGTCAAATGACCCTTGAAAACTGTGGCAGAAAAAATTATAGCGCAGTAGTCATGGTGAGACTGGAACCAGATACACTCGCATGCTGGCCGCGTTCATATCTACAGTACTACACTAGCTGGTCATTGAAAACAGTGTGGTGAAATTCAATTATTATAAGAAAGGGTCTAAATAAAGAGGGGTATGCCTTTATTTATATATCAAATGAAAGGAAACGGCAAGCACTTTCGAATGGTGATGTGCGATGTATGGGTTTTGGTACACAATGTTTTGAAGGGAAAAAAAGGTCCAAAATGGCAGAAATTCATGAAATTTTAAAGAAATTTCTCCAGAACAAAAGATTGCAGGTAGGGATTATAAAAATCAGACCAGAAATCAATATCATGTCGTAGGGTTTGCGTGTTTGATTTTGAAGCAAAAATGTGATTTTAAAATTATTGTAAGATTTAAAAGGAAAAAAAAAACATTTGTTTTAACAATTTTCGAGTTTTAGCCTTTTTTAAGCTACTTTTTCTCAAAATTTTGTAAAATGACCCCTATAAAAAGTGACATTTTGTGAAAGACATATCCGAGTACTTTAAAATGATACCAAGAATACTGCTATAGGACTTTGATAAAATCCCAATTTGATTTTTAGGAAAAGGTGGTTTGAAAACAACAATATTGTCGCCGCGTGGTAGAGTAAGGGTTAAGCCTACTTATGATAAGTGTTGGGCACTACCATTATAGAAAAAGTTGAAAAAATGTGGTTGTCAGGTTCTGGTTGTTTGCATTGTAATATAATACGACAAATATTAAACTCCAGGATTGACGTATACTTGAATGCGCCAACACATAACATTAATTATATCTTTTGTGATTGTATAGCCCTACGTATACCTGATAGAACTGAACTGAATGTTTGGAGACCAGTGAAAATTCCTTAAACGAGGCCATGGTTCTTGTTTAGTACACCCTTACTTTCTTATACATAAATGTATTTTACTGAAAAGAAATAATTCTTTTCTCACTAAATTGAACTATTTTCTTAAACTTTTTGTACCCTCACATTCTTATACATAAATGTATATTACTGAAAAGAAAATATTTTTTCTCTTACAAAATTGAACTATTTTCTCAAAATTGTTTACACCCTTTATACTTTCCTCATTTTCTTATACATAAATGTATTTTACTGAAAAGAAATAATTCTTTTCTCACATAATTTAACCATTTTCTCAAACTTTTTTTAAGTAATCGATTGTTATAACTACTTTAATATTCATTGTTCTCATTGACAAATATTATCCACTCCATTTTTATATCTTCACCATGCACTGTTTTTAAAATATGAAAAAATCAGCTTAAACCACAATTGGTGCAATTTTTTGAAATTTCAAATGTTTTTTTAAAATACTATTTTTTTTTACAGTTGTATGGTGTAAAATTATACCATGGCAAAATTGTATATTCATATGGCTTCAGGTCCATTACTTAAGTCTTTCTCTCCAATTTTCTTGCAGAATTTGAACAAAATGGCTGCAGGACTAAGTAGCTCAAGGTGTTTTACAGGTTTCCTAAAATAGGACCCCTCTATATGAAATGAACTTCCTTAACTGATCCTTTAAAGAGGGAATCTCATTACAGGAAAATGACTTCACACCGCACCAGTAAATCTGCTACTGCCAGCGATGTCACTTCCGTTGTTGTTTTTGATTGGTTTCATTGTCAGTCTTTGTGTACATATATGATCTGCCAATCAGAAACTTTGAATTGTATCACATAGCTTTCTCCACATTAACATGAGAACTGGCATTTAAAGGATATTCCTGTTAATTTTTCCCATTAAGTATTTGTTAGTGTGTTAGTTTTTTTTTTTTTTTTACCTTAGGCTTTATCTAAGGACTAATGTTTTTTAGGACGTGTTCTTTTGCAGTACTTTTTATTTTTAAAGCGTATTGAGACCACTGGTATAATATGCTATATATAAAAGTATTTTTTTAATGATTATGATTAATGATTAGTATGATTATTATTATGATTATCATTATGATTTATTATGATTATTATCATGATCATGATTATCATTCTTGTAAGGGAACAGGCGATTATTTAATCGCCGTGCATCGCCGATTTTTTTTCTCTGAACAAGTTAATGACGTGTTACTAAGGCTTTAATGGTCACACATCAATGCCCAAATTCCGAGAGTACCGATCACGGCCAAAACAGTTATATTCTTTCCAGTGCACACACCAGAAATAAGCTCCTTACAATAACAATAGAAGCTGTCCTTTGGACTGGCCACATATCGATCACGTCAGCTTGACAAGCGTGCATAGAAAAGTTTTTACTGATCTTGCTTGCTTTTAACTACATTGACGAATATATAAAATGGCCTAAATTCATTTTCTGTATGTAACTTTTGTGATTATTTAGCTGTATGTCATCTCTTTATGTATGATGCTGCACATTTAAATAATGTGTTTTTTTTCCTTCCACAGCTGAAGACAAAATCAAAACAGCTGAAGCAGAAAAAAAAGAAAAAATCTTTGCCCAAGTGTAGAATTCTAATTCAAATTATAAAAAAATATACCTAGCATATTAAGATCTACAGTACCGATGCGAGCAGTTTGACAATTGCGCCGATAATTTTAACGCTGGTAAGCCGCCGATAAACACCGGTAATGCCGCCGGTAAAGCGCCGAGAAAAAAAAACCCGTTCTCGAAGCCAAAAATGTGGTATTAGTTTTCATGCAATTGCGATTTAATTTTTGAATAAAAAGATATTATCGCGAGCATTATTTTCCAATCACAACTCTTATTTCTTTCAACGAGGAAAGTCCTCGATCTACTGTTAACGTCTGCACACGTACCGAATCTGCAAATTTCTGTAGTTCAGATACGTTTAAACTGATGCAAATTTGCCGTTTGAGGCAAAATTAAGTATTCTATTTCCCGTGTCTTTTTAAAGGACACAGATCAGCCCACAATAAATTGGTAACGACAATGCAGAGCGTACCGCAGAGATTTACGATTATTATTTATTTTCAATAAATTCAACAAAAAATTACAACCTGAAAAGGAACCGTGGCAACGCAACTTGCGTCTGCACTATCGGGCGGGCCGATAAATCATAAAATGAAAATTGAATAAAATAATATCAACTAAAAGTAAAAAGATAAGCGAAATAAAAAGGATCGGCGCAATAAAAATAAACAACTTTTACTTACTGAGATTTCCATGTTTTATTCCGAAATAGATAGTTTTCCAAATAGTCGAGTAAAATTTTAACTCGTGAAATATTTCCACCCAAATATTAAGAAACGTTGTCAAAAACTTGTTAATATGTAGTTCCATATACAGTAAAAGTAAAACGAAAAAAAATAGATTAAAATGAGAACAAATAAAATTCTGAACTGAGTTCTCTTTGCTCAGTGTAGACCTCCATGTTGAAAAAAATGCATCAAAATCTGTCTGAAAGTTCGAAATCCGCAACGTGTAAGTAAACAGAAACATACATGTTGCTCCCACTATCTGATAAGCCCAGGTGCAAAATAATTTCTTTATAAATTAGATCGTGCGAAAATGTCTTTTTTTCCAACAGATGTATTATAATTCATACCCGAAACTTACGAACATTAAACTCCATTAACATTAATCTCTATGAATAACATACTGCAAAAACACGGCAAACTTCTAAAGAATCCTAAATAATGCCACTGCCCCATTCCCAGCACCTTTGACAGATTTGTTTACAAATTGACGCCAGCTGCACATACTGCAAAAACACGGCAAACTTCTAAAGAATCCTAAATAATGCCACTGCCCCATTCCCAGCACCTTTGACAGATTTGTTTACAAATTGACGCCAGCTGCGTCTGGACTTTGGCCTAGCACGTCCAATTAATTAAGATTGGCACATATAAAGGGGAATACTTACGATTTTTACATTTAAGGAGAAATACTTAAAAAGGTATATGCCCCCTCCCGATTTTCATGTTGGCTTCCAAATATTTGAAGTCTAAAGACATAAACTTGAGTTTGGTGCTTATGGATACGGGACCGGGGTTTACAGCGATTAATAGCGATTTGGAGGGGTACTCCAGAGTGATTCCTTCTTCTACATGTTTAATTTGATATTATCAGGCAATCGAATTTAGGGTGGGGGCATTCTCCTTTATGAACAGATACAGTAATTTGGTAGACTATCTCGTCCCCTTTCTAATTTCCTCACAAAAATTAAAGTATAACAATAGCAAGAAGTTTGTTATGATCTCCTGGCTCGTTTGCAAGTTGAAGCGACAAACTGGGATCGTTGAACTATTGAATTTGGGGTGGGGGAATTCTCTTTTATGAAAACATAATTTTGTAGATCCTATCGTCCCCTCCCCAATTTTCCTAAATTTCTCCACAAAAAAATTGAAGTATTACGAATAGGAAGTGGTGGATAGAGGTGGGGTGGGGGCGGCAGTGCCATGGTTCTTTATTAAGATCTCCCTGTTTCAGGTTTTAAACGGCAAATTTGATCATCAAACATTGAATTTGTAGGGGTAATTCTTTGTACTGTGAAAACATACTTGGTATATGATATTGTCGCCAGGTTATAAACCACCCAGAAGTAGTAACATGTGAAGGGGAACGCGGGGGGCATATCATTGAACGAGATATTTTGTTGTTTTTCTGACACAGTTCTAATGATTTTTCAAAAAGAAGAATTTATACTGATGCGATGTGTGGTAATAATTTGCTATACTTTAACTTGGCGGCCATTAACTGGGGCAATAACAGGGTGTGTGAAATCTGATCTTTTGTAAGTTTGCGTAATGTTTCCCAGAGACCAACGCATTAAATAGCAGGCCTTTTGGAACGGGGGTTAGGAAACTGTTGTGGAAGCCTGACCGCGATGGGAGTAAATAGTTACGTTAAAAAATAACATTTTTATCAAAAGACAGTCATTGATGCATCGTGGGTTTTTGTTATAAATATATTTTTTATTATAATTATTATTTTCTTGTCAATAATCTGTAAAACTGTTGTAAAGTAGAAAAGACAATTTGTTTTCTTTTTTATTGAAACTTTATTGCTTCGACGACAGGAACAGCAATTTTATGTTACATTCAACAACACAAGTGTACATCATACGTCAAGTGTATTTGGTGCAAATGCAATTCCCTCAACAGGTATTGATCAGTATAAATACTTCCTTTGTTCGGGCCCACGAGCCTGGGCTGCTGCTCTTTTGTTTGCCAAACAAAAGACATCCTGTGGACTTGGCTCATTTCAATGGGGGTTATAGAGTGTTATGTAGTCGTAACCAGGGTATTATGCATAGAATATTCACACACAACAGGTCTTTAAAAATCGGCGAAGCACAGCGATTAAATAATCGCCTGTTCCCTAATGATTATTGTTGTTGTTGTTATTATCATTATTATGTAATAGAGGACTATTATAGAAACAATTTGGTGCAAAACACTTGATCGTTTTCCGTTCAGGAGTTATTGCATTTCAAGAATGAGCTAGTGTGTTGAAAAGTGACCTCACAGTGTACAGTGTGAAGTCACAAAGGCAAATCCAAGACAATCGTTGTTTAGTTTTTTGAAAATTGATTGCCTCTTCCTAAATTACTGGAAGCATATTTTGTTAATTTGTTAAGATGAGTAATCATACACTTTATAAGAACATATACTTTAATCATCTACTCATAAACCTTACATTCTAAGCAAATAAGAAAAAAAACATTCTTTTGTTTTATATAATTACATAAGAATTGTCTCGCATCTGCCTTTATGACATCACATTGTACACTGTGAGGTCACTTTTCAACACACTGGAGCAATCTTTGAAATGCAATAACTCCTAAACAGAAAAAGATATCATCATGAGTTTACACCCAAGGACCTTCCACAGTGTGGAAGGTCCTTGTTACACCAAAATATTTTTTCAAATAGTCCTCTATTATATATATAAAAATTCATGGAAATATTCCTTAAAGATATTTGACTTCAAATTGCAAATTTGTTGATAACGTTGTAACATTAAGATCAAAAGTCAATTGCCACCACATTTTAAATAATAATTCTTAAGTCTGCTTGCAGTTTTTAGCTATCTAAACACTCTCATAAACACTTCGTTAACAATTCTGGAAGAGCTGGTCAATTGTCAACTGCATATCACTCCCCCTCCACACACACACACACAACTGGACACCCACACTAACACTGCTACCACCTGGCTAAATAAAATAAAATAAAAAAAAGCATACACTTTTAAAAATACAAATTTGACTCTTTAAAATTAAATTCAGTTACATGTACATTGAATGTAATCAGCTGGTTGAACATAAATGCAGATACCGTGACAATGACAAAGTTTTTCACAGAAGATTATTCACACACGAGTCAGAATTCTCACATTCATATGTTGAAATTGCCTTGATATGGTAAGTAATGAAACACCTGTACCCGAAATGAGTGCCTCTTTTAATTACTCAAAACTTACAGCAAAATGACAGAAAGTTGCATTTCATTAATTTAATTAATTTCAGAATTAACATTTTATAAAAATTGTATGAATATAATCATCACAATGAAAAAAGAATACAAAAAATGTATTACTCACATCTGTAATATTTGGCTGTACTGGAAGACTGAATCCGTAAGAAAAAAACACTGTGAGTAATACCTACAGAAAGTGGGGAAACAAAATTGAAACATCTCAAAATGATGCAAACTGACAATTTCTCAGTTCGAAATCAAAGACATGGCAAAGTTCCTTATATTAAAAACTCATCTTGAAATGAAAAAAACCATTTTAAACTGTACATTGTTGTACATTTCTTTTAAAAGCCTTTCTGTTGTATTTAATTTCCTATCTTGCAGCTCCTAAACTTTGAGATGAAACTTCAAAAACGCACCTGCACTGAATGGAGAAAATTGGAGGGAAATTAGACCCTTAGTTTTGGTCTATCATTCCTTGTTTCATAAAACAAACAAACTCTCTCACATTCTTTATCATCCACCAGTAACCACATCCAACCACCAGCTAAAATTATGGTCGTCTCTACTCTTGCAGCTTCATTATGATAACTTTAAAAATAAAAAAATAACTTTTTTTTTTATCTAGGTGACAATGATCTTAGTACGGACAAAATGATCCCAGTCATTTAGTGCCCAAACATATTTCCATTGTTCATGGTATACGGACAATTGCTCTAGAGTAATTGTCAGCATGTGAAGTAAGGAAGGTTTTAAAAACCATGCAAATTATCTATTTATTCGTATTATATAGATATAACCTTCTTCAATTTAACACACGAAAAGAACTGTATTCTTTGATATTTATGATCAATATACATGCTGGTCATACATCTGGCTCCGTGCCTGCATAAAAAAGTTTTTCATAAGAAAAAAAAATTGTATGCTGTTACCACAATATTGTAATACCGAAAAGGCAACAAGCTGTAGTGATTCATTGCATTGCATTAAACTTTTGGGTATATGCTTGGAAGCAAGGAGCGCAAGTTACCCTGGATCTCCAAATAGTGACTTATTTTAGACACATTAACAAGCAAACTTCATGCAAAAGTTAATAATCCCTGGTTATAATGGCATGCAGTCATTTTAGGCCAATATTTTTATGCAATTTTTCAAAAAGAGGGATCCCTATTGACATGACAGTCGATGGGGAAAACCTAGCTTTTTGCAAATTACTTTCCATCAGAGAAAAACCATTGTGATAACAGGTTTTTTTTTTTTCATTTTTTTCATTCCAGACTTGTCGTGGTCAAAGTTTTAAGAATTCAAATTACATGAAAATGCAATATTTGTGAAATACTTTTCTGAAATTTGTTTTCTAAATTTTTTATTGAAGACTTAAACTATGCTATTCACTTAAATATTAGGGCTATAATAGGTTTATAACTTTAAAAATACACTTTCGCAAATTCAGCATGCTATCCTTTATATTTTGGAAGAAGTATAGAAGATGATATATTCAACTCACTAAATAACATCTTTGCTGTAAGGGGAATTTCCCATAGGTAATTAAGTCTGAAAAATGTCAGTTTTTAACTTAAGTTTTGCTATTTTCATGATTTGGGATGAAGTTTGAAAAATAATCTAGATACCGTCACACCACTGGTTGTCACTCATTTCTTTATAAATGAACTATCCATTCATTCATATATCAAAAACTTGATTGGAATTTCACAAAAACATAACGCACTACCATAGAAAAATTGAGCCATTTCATTGGACGGTCCATGACAGTATCTTCCAAAGAGTCAAGGTGATGTTTAATTATTGCACACAAGCAATGGCATGCCCAACTTTAGTTGTAAGAACTCCAAATAATTCTACAAAAGAAAAAGAAAAAAAAAAGAATTGTTATTTTGCATAGCAGTGACAAATTCAGATTTGGCAAGTGTAGCCGAGGCATGCAGTTTGGGTGGGGAGAGGGGAGTTTTAAATACTTCATAAAGAGCCTAGATGGTGGCAACAACAGGAAAGATATGTTGTGTGAAAAAAAGGATTCATGTCTATTGGATCTGCCTTTGAGTTTAAAAGGGGTCCAAAATGTTATGCAAGCAAAAAAGCATGTTCCCACTCCAAATTTATTTTATCCCATGAGGAATGGATTATGTCAAGTTGGAAGAAATATGCAGAAAAACTTGAAGGGGTTGCTACAAATATATGGTGAACAACCAAATATTTTAATGATGGTGCATGGAAAAGGTTCCCTGTGGACTTGGACTCTCCTCTCGTCCATAAATGAGCTGTAATGTCCTGAAGCACAGAGACATTAGGGAGGATCGTGCATTCTTAAACCATAACGTCGTCAAAAATGCAAGTAAGAAACCTACACATGTTGCATATTGATGAAGTGACAGGATTTTGTATCATTTGATTGAATTTTATTTTATTATTGAGTTATTTCACAACATATTCACAGAAAGATAATACTGACAAAAGCAATGTAAGAATGAACAATAGATTTCATTACGCTGTAAATGTGTGCATAGATTTTAAGAAACAAAACAAAATAACTTTTTGAAAAGAGAGGGCAATAAAAACACAATGGAAAAACAAAGTTGTTACTGAAATAAAAAAAGATACCAGGCACTCGAAATACATGGATTAAAATAAAGAGACCATTGGCATATCAGAAAATATTTGTTTTTGTATACATTTTGTTATAAATCGAAACCCCAGCTTCTAAGTTATTATATGCTAAAAACCTAATTATTCTGTTCTCACGAAATATACACTTGGGACATCTTTCACAATTTAATAATATCAAACAGTGACCAAATAAAAGGACTCATTGGTCAAGCAAGCTTATCTTATATAAAAGAAAAAAAGATTTTTGAATGTTTCCTTTATCATGTCCATTTTGTGTTTTTGAAGTCCTCTTTCATATACATGTAAGATGGATTTGCCTGACCCCTCCTGAACTAATCCTATGTCTTCTTGTGGGTGATCTGACTAGTATAGGCTACAGTATAAGTAAGTTACTTTCTATTAGATTAGGGAGCTGTCATTTTGGATCTCCTCCCATGTGCTAGATTGGAAAGTTTGTGGTGTGCGGGGGATTTATTGCCACTTTGCGAACTTTCCAATCTGGCCTGTGTTGATCATTTTTAATTAAGTAAATAATTAAAGAATTATAAAATGTAAGTTACTATGTGTATTGCTTAATTATGTTGCGATACACTTTTTTGGTATGTACTTTATTTTCATATAGTAAACTGATTTTTAATGTGCGTGGAGTGATAGAACAAAAAAGACATGAACTGGAAATATATAGAGGGCCTTGGTACCCTACATCAACATCTGTTAATATGCAAACTTGTTTGAAGGCATTTTAAAACTCTCTAAATTGCATACTATATTGCTGATAAACAATTATAATAGTGGATCCCGCAGTAACAGCCACACTCCCCCTCCTACTCCCTACCTCCATCAATAAATAAGATAAAAGATCCATTTTGGATAAACTTCACTTTGCCGCGTTCATGTGCTGATTTCAGTAGGCCTCGCCCACAGGTGTTCCTAACGTTATGGCAACCTACATGCTTACTTTATATATAAAGAAAGGTAGGACTCTTTCTAACGCGACTATCAAACCGTATATAAAAATTCCTTTTTTTTGACCACTCACGAATCTTAATTACACTTTTTGACTCTACTCACATTTGCTGGAGACGCCCTTCTTTGTGTATAAGCCACGTTATTTATTAGTTTTTTCCCGATTAGATGTACAAACGATGAATTTTCTACCAAATTACCGTCAAGACAGTCTTATCCGCCCAACAATTTGCTGCAAACTACAGAAACCTTGCGATGACGTCATGAAGAAGCAGCACTTCAATTACGTCATCACAACATTTCTTCTGTTTTGCAGCAAAGTGTTGGGCGGATAGACTGTCTTGACGGTAATTTGGTAGAAAATTCATCGTTTGTACATCTAATCAGAGAAAAACTAACTAATACCGTAGCTTACACACGAAGAAGGGCGTTTCCAGCAAATGTGAGTAGAGTCAAAAAATGTAATTAAGATTCGTGAGTGGTCAAAAAAAAGGAATTTTTATATACGGTTCGATAGTCTCGTTAGAAAGAATCCTACCTTTCTTTATATATATTAGTAAGCATATAGGTTGCCATAACGTTAGGAACACCTGTGGCCTAGGCCTAGTATGTAAAGCTAATTTTGACTGAAAATTTGGAAAACTTTTAAGTTTTATTATTTATTCATGCAGTTTTTCTTGATTGTTTAACCTTTTAAAATTCCATACAAACTTTTCCTTATCGTTGGCGTTCGTTGACAGCCTTTATCTGGACATCACAACCAAAAATTTCCCAGCAAAAGTTAAATTGATCACATCAAAGGAAATCGTTTGCTGTGATTTAATCGTCCATTTTGAGGCTAAAGTAAAACTTTGAATTGTTGCGGCTAAAGTTGATCCAAAATGGAACCTACCTGAACACGGAAACTAGTGAGAAAATAAGTATCTTTTTACCTTTTGCTAATTAAGTGTCACGAGAAAATGTCCTGATATCATTGACTGTGTTCCGATTCAGATCAAAAACGAATACAACCATGCGTTACGTTTCGATATCTTGGTGCACTGTGAAATTTACTTTGCACGTGCAGTGCAGTGATTTATAACTTCTAAGGTAACTCTAAATAGGGAAATGCCATCTTCGTGCTCTGCTCAGTTGTAACATACAGTCATTTTAGTAAATGGCACTTACACACTCCAGTAAAAGTAAACAAACTTGTAACCAATCATCAGAGTTGGAGTTATGACCCGAGAATAACGCAATTTTCTATGGCGATTTTATTTTTCTGAGTTTACAAACAACTTTCTGAATCTGAATCTGAATCGGTTAAGTCGGCAAAAATCCCTCAAGAGGACATGAACGCCAACCCAGCGTAAAAAGTATGAGTAAAAAATAATATAAAAAAACTAGTTAGCAATACAAGTGTTAGTAAGTTTAGCTTTGAAACAGTTGAGACTTAGTGCATGTACAATGTCTGACGGTAAAGCATTCCAATCCTTTAGTGTGTGAGGGAAGAAAGAGTGTTTATAAACATTCTTTTTAGCATAGGGAACCTGGAAATTAAGGTCATGATTATGTCTTGTATTAATTCTCACGGTGGGGATAATTTCATCTTCATTGATGGCGACAAGATTGTTATTGATTTTATATAGCATATGTAGCTGGGTGTTGTATCTTCTTGTTTTAAGCAGGGGCCAATCTAATTTATAAAGCATGTTTTTTACACTAGATTTATAAGAGTAGTCTGCCATACAGAACCTGGCTGCTCTCCTTTGAATAGATTCAAGTTTATCCACATCGCACTGGTGATGGGGGTCCCAGACTGCAGATGCGTACTCAAGTACTGGCCTGACTAGAGCTTTATAAGCAGTGGATTTAACGTCGGTGGGACAGTTTGAGAGGTTACGTTTTAATAGGCCAAGTATAGAGTTAGCTTTCTTGGTTATGTTATGTATATGTTTATCCCATCTAAGTTTATTATCAATTTCAACACCTAGGTATGGGTGGGAGTTGACATGTTTTAGTGGCTGGTTGCATAAGGTATAAACAGGTGATTTAAAGCTTTTCTTGGAGGAAATTGACAAGATGTAGCATTTAGAGGGGTTGAAATTCATTTGCCATTTGTTTTGCCATTGTTCAAGTTTGTTAAGATCATCTTGGAGGATTTGTTGGTCAGAGGGGTTATCAATTGTTCTGTACACAAGGCAGTCATCAGCAAACAGTCTAACTGTGCTGTTTATGTTATCAGGGATGCCATTTACATATAAGAGGAAAAGTAATGGACCCAAGACAGTACCTTGTGGTACACCGGATAAACCCTGTTTAGAATCAGAGATTTCACCATCGCAAACAACACGCTGGATGCGGTTGTTGAGGAATGATGCAAACCAGGCCAGAAGATTTCCATCAATGCCATAGGCGGAAAGCTCCGGGGATAACAGGCGCTGGTGGGGGACTTTATCAAAGGCTTTTGAGAAGTCAAGAATAGCCATAGAGACGTTACTGTTTTGGTCAATTTGTTTAGAGATATCATTTATTGTTAAGAGGAGTTGTGTTTCAGTCGATCTTTTTGCACGGAAGCCATGTTGTAAATCAGTTAAGATATTATGGTCATCAAGGAATTTCATCACATGTGAGTGGATTATATGCTCAAGGATTTTACTACAAACGCAGGTGAGGGAAATAGGTCTATAATTAGCTGGGTTTTGTTTATCACTTCTTTTTTTTTAAACGCTACATATGTTTGCTTCTTTCCACTTGTTAGGGATAGTACCATTATTGACAGAGGTTTGAAAGAGATCAGTTATAATTTCATAGAGGTCATCAGCGTGTGCTTTTAGAAACCATGGTGGTATTTGGTCAGAACCTGAGGCTTTGTTGGGGTCTAGGTTATGCAGTTGTTTTTTGACACCTTCTGGGGTAATTATAAGTTGGTTTATTTTGCTGTTGGTAAGTGGTTTGGTTACAGGAATTTGGGAGGTGTTTTCTTCTGTGAAAACACTTAAAAACTGGTCATTTAGAATGTTAGCTTTAGTTTTACTGTCACTGCAGAGTTTACCGTTATTTAGTAGATCAGACACCTACAGAGTTACTTCTTAATCTTTTGATATAGGACCAGAATGCCTTTGGGTTTTCGTTAAGTGAGTTTTTAAGTTTATCACAGATGAAGGTGTTTCTCGCTTCTTTAAGATTTTTATGGACAGCCTTTCTAAAGCTTTTATAGGTAGTCCAGTCATTGGCTTGTTGATTAGTCTTAGCTTTTTTAAACAGTTTATGTTTTTTCCTGCAGAGACGGCGTTGGATACGGGTAAACCAGGGCAGATTTAGTTTAGTTGAGGTGAATTTGTGAGGCGTGTTTTTATCAATAATCAATTTAATTTCTTGTTCAAAGAAATTCCATTTTTCATCAACATCAATGGAGTTATTGAATTGAGTATTATATTGCAGTTTTAATTTGGTCAGGTCTTCTTTTATTCGTTTTATGTTAGCTTTTTTCTTTAAATAGATTTTACGTTTAGGTAACTTTTTACGAGGAGGGGAGATATTTAGGGTCAATTCAACAATATCATGGTCACTTATACCGGGAATGACATTAGCTGAGGTAACAGCTGGTGAATTGTTAGTAGAAACAAGATTTCCTTATTCTTACGTAGGCCTATAAGTAAGTTGGACTCCTTTTCAGTTTGTGGCAGGGCGTAGCCAGGGGAGTGCGACCGGGGATAGAAATGGAGAAGGGGAGGGGGAAACCCCAGTATTTGAGAATAAGTAATCCGGGGAAAACGTGTGTATTATTGAAAGAGCTGTAGCGTAGCTCTATTTCTTTCCAGTAAATAATGCTAATTTCTTCCCGAATTTTTCTGAGCCAACACCTGAAAATTCCCGATCTTCCAAAAAATGATATCAAACTTCCTGATTTTTCCGAATCATGGTCTTAAAAACACCCGTTTTTTCCGAATCCGGATCTAAAATTTTCCGCATCAGTTTCTAACATTTTCCGAATCAGTTTCTAAAATTTTCCGATTTTTCTAAATCGTGTTGATTACTTTCTTGTTGAGATTCGGAAATTTGAAGTCATGATATATTAAATTTTCCGATGATTTCGAAAAATGTTATAAAACTTCTCGATTTTTCTGGATCCGGATCTAAAATTTTCCGAATCAGTTTCTAAAATTTTCCTTTTTTTGCAAATCATGTTCTTAATTTCTTTTGTTTCCGAATCAGATTCGAAACTACCTGATTTTTCAAGTCATGATATCAAATTTTCCAACTATTTCGAAAAATGGTATTTTCCGAAGAGTGATCTTTTTCAAGAAAATTGGTCAAGTTACTTTTCGGATAATTAAAAAATGTTTCCCAAAATTATACCGATTATTTTGGTTTATTTGCTACAAATTGCAGACATTTCTTCAAAAGTTGGTCAAAAAATGGGCTATTTTGGGCTAAATATTCCTGCTTTTCAGAAATTTCACTGACTTTGTTCCGCTGGGCCCGGCAACTTTTAGAACTAATTGGGGGCACAGCATATTTGGTCGTAACAGTCTTCGAGATGCCTTGGGAACACCGCACATTCACGTGCAGACGTGTGCAGCATGAAATTTAACAGTTTTAAGAACGTTTTTCTCAGATCGATCGATATTGTTAATACAAATATCTTGACCGCAAATTTTGAAAAGCAAAAAAACAAACATGATAATAAAATAAAATAATTCATATTTGAAACTCAAAAAGACTCAACCATATGTAATATTTTCCTATAATTTTTTCTAATCTAAAACAGAACAGTTTGACCGAAGTGAGAGAGAGAGAGAGTTGAACACACAATTACAATGACGGGGTCGTCGCCTGCGTATTCGGTTATGATAGTACAAATGCTATCACGAAACGCTTAATACGACCCAGACGAGAACACAGGTACGACGTACGGACAGACATAACATCGACAACCAAGTCAATGTCCACGGCCTTTGATAACCAGTTGTGGTGCACTGGCGTGTCTACCCACTCCAGGATTGAACCCGGGGCCTCGTGGTCTGTAGACAGGTATGATAACCGCTACACCACAGTAGGTAGAGTGGAAAAGAAATTACCTTTATAAAAAAAGAGAACAACCCTCTGACGACAACGTCCGTTTGTCACATGATAATGTGAAACAATGCAAATTATGGGTGTGTCCTCTCCCATCCAATCACATTGCAGAAAACATATTGAAACGCAATGAACCACTTGTGCATGCAATTCCCTGATACTACGCCGTCCAGCATGCCCAGTGGATTAAACTAAACTAGCAGGCAATGCTTCTACTTTTCAGGAAATGAGGAAATTACCCAACCTTCGGAATTTTTTAAAATATTTTTAGGAATATCTTTGAGAATTGAAAAACTTCCGGGGCCAAGCGGGAAATCTTATGATTTTTTTATATGTGGAAGCATTGCTATCATTCGTTCATGCTGTCATGTATAAATTTCATACTGCACCTTCTGCAGTTGTTAGGCATGTAATTGAGAACTGAAGTAATGGAAATTAGTGGCGCCGGAAGTCTGATCAAAAGTGTGTTTGTGATTGTGGGTGAGGAAGGGGGTGGGAGGGGGAGGGGGCACACCCTGAATTACTTTCATATTTTTGTCATCTCAATATTGATGTGGTAATTTTGTTGTAAATCGAGTTTAGGGCCACTATAAAAAAAAAAAAATACGGAGCAGTCTGGAGAGTTCTATAGCAACTTGACCGGTTGATTGCTTTCTTGATTAATAATTGGCAAGGAAATTTCAGGTCTTAGCTGCCAAGTGTTCATTTATCACATTATGCAAAAATTCAACGTATTTATGAGCGGACATCTATGTTAATTCATTGTTTTATTTCTACGTCACAAGTATTTCAATGAGAGCAGTAAATTCAAACAAAGAAGTTGGAGCTTCAATTGACACCTGATTGTAAAAAAAAAATTCCTTTATCATTTTACGCGTGCACATTACTGAATATTAGACAATCATTTTAAATACGTGTGCTTTATGAGCTATAGCTTACTGCCTTTTCATTTTCTGCGTTTTCGTTAAATTTCCTTCAATGTCTTTCATTTTCTATAATTTTTGCATATTTTTCTTTTTTTCTTCTATTTCTCTTCAACTGTCGGGAAATTTCCTTTATTTTCGGGAAATGTCCAGCATTTTCGTGAAACTTCCCGAAAATTGAGTGAGATTTCCCGATTGACATCAACATTTATTGGAAAATCAATTTACTATCGGTGCAATTTTTGTGCAATTTTCTATGCGGTCATGATGGCGTGTGTGTGTATGTATGTATGGGTATGGATAGGTGTATATGTGTGCGTGTGTACGTGACGGTCAGCTCGTAAACACGATATCTCAAGAACGGTACAGTGGATCCATGTCATATGTGGTATACACACAGTCCATAGTCTGTAGATGTGCCCTATTGTTATGGTGGTAATTTGATGCATAACAATTAGTAGGCGGGGCTTAAAGTAAAAAAAAAACGCATATCTGTTTTGTTTCATATTTGGTACACTTATGATGTTTGCTAGTGTGTACATGTTCATGGTATGAAAACGTTGAATTTCATTAATATGCATAGTGGGCGGGGTTTGATATGATTTTGCTGAAAAGAGCTTATAAACACGATATCTAAAGAACGATACGCTGAATTTAAATCATATGTGGTACACAGATAGCTCATGGTCTGTAGATGTGCCATATTTTGTGTGATGGCGATGTCGTGCATATTAATTAGTATAGGCTGGGCTTAAAGTGAAAATCTTGAAATGCCTATATTTTTACAACCGTATATATGATTTTTGCTAGTGTGTACACTTTCATAGTATAAAAACTTTGAATTTCATAAATATGCATAGTGGGCGGGGTTTGATATGATTTTGCTGAAAAGAGTCTGTAATCACGATATCTAAAGAATGATAAACTGGATTCAAGTTATATGTGATACAGTCCATGGTCCGTAAATGTGCCTAATTGTTTTGGTGGTGATGTCATGCATATTAATGAGTAGGCGAGGCTTAATGTAAGAAAATTGAAAGATTCATATTATAATAACCACATATATTTTTGTCCTTGGGTACAAAAAGAAGGGCCAAAAGCCATGGATCAGCAGAGAAAGTTGGAAATGAGTTGAAGAGAGAAAACAGCTGGTTAAGATTGAGAATGCCAAGTCAATTATAAAGAAAAATATTATGAGAGCTAAGTATGCAACACAGAACCTCCATATTAGACACAAGAGTGATGAGAGGGGCTGACATTTCAAGTTATCACCACTTGATACGGACCAGGATCCGATTAAAACTGAAAGGAAAACCGATATCAAAGACATGTCGACACAAGTATGATACCATCAAGTTACAGCAATCAGCAATCAGAGTTTTCGTTTGAACTACGAAATAGATATGACGTTTTACAAGACTGCTGTGGTGAGACTAAAGTACCTGATAACATTGAAGAAGTTGAGAGTAAGTGGCAGACATTTAAAGAGGTATACAATGGGGATGCTGAAAAGGTCCTTGGGTACAAAAATAAGGGTCAAAAGCCAAGGATCAGCAGAGAAAGTTGGAAATGTCTTGAGGAGAGAAAACAGCTGATGGTCAAGATTGAGAGTGCCAAGTCAATTATAATTAAAAATATTATGGGAGCTAAGTAATGCTAAAAAAGACAAAGATGTGAAGAAAAGCTTGAGGAGAGATGCAAGAAAGTGGGTCGACAACCTTGCTACATCTGCAGAAGTAGCAGCCTAGTAATGGCAGAATGAGAGAGCTTTACAAGATAACCAAAACAATTTGCAATGAAAGGACCAAGGTTGGGAGTGTTATAAGAGACAAGGACGGGAATCTATTAACGGATAAAGAAAAAAAAAATGAAAGAGGTGGAAAGAGCATTTCGAGGAGATACTGAATAGACCAGATCCTCTTTTTCCAGTTCGTAACATAACATGTGACCCTTAAGTAGACGAAATCAGTACCAGTTATATTACAAGAAGTGAAGCTGCAGGTAAGGATAATATAACTGCCGAGTTGTTAAAAGCTGATATATGCACATCAGTATTGTGGCTTGAAGAGCTGTTCAGAATTATATGGGAAAAGGAAGTTATACCAAAATCATGGAAGCACGGACTGATAACAAAAATACCTAATAAGGGCAATACTACTGTAAGCGATAACTGGCGCGGAATAACCTTAACATCCATACCCAGCAAAATATTTGGAAGAGTTTTAATCGACAGAATTAGAAACGGTGTTGACAGTAAGATGAGAGATGAACAGACTGGATTTAGAAGAGGAAGGAGTACCACCGAGCAAATTTTCATCCTGCGCAACATTCTAGAACACTTGGCTGAATGGCAGTCAACCATATATATCGCCTTTGTTGACTTCAGTGCACAGAGAAAGCCTCTGGAAAATAATGGCAGCCTATGGTATTTTATAAAAGATGATATCTGTGATTAAAGCGTTTATGAAGACAGTGAATGTGCAGTTATCGATGATGGTGTGGAATCGAAATGGTTTCAAGTCAAACGTGGTGTAAAGCAAGGTGGTGGTTCCTTTTTCTGATGATGGCAGACTGGGTGATGAGAAAAACGACTGATAATAACAGAAATGGAATTAGATGGAAGTTCATGGTAACCCTTAAGGACTTAGATTTTATCCATGGTGATATCGCTCTACTTTTATCTACATATCAACACATGCAAACTAAAGTGACCAGGCTCAATCAGTATGCTGCACAAACTGGGCTAAGAATTGATAAGGATAAGACAGAGCTCATAAAACTTAAGAGCAAATGTGCAAACAAAGTTTATATCGATAACCAACAACTAAATAAGTAAACAAGTTCAGATACCTTGGTGCAACAGTAAGCTTACAAGGTGGTGGCGAGGAAGATATCCAAAACAGAATCTCTAAAGCAACAGTAGCATTTATGAAATTAAATAAGATATGGAACTTAAGCACATTCTCAATATATACAAAAATACGACTGTTTAACTCTCTTGTAAAGTCTGTACTTTTGTATGGTGGCGAGACATGGGGAGTTAATGTAGCAGATAATAAAAAACTGGATACATTTATGTTCAAATGTTACAGGAGATTTTTAAAGATCAAATGGCCATATGTAATATCTAACGATGATATACTGATAATCACTAAACTTGACAAAATCAGCACTGAAGTAGAAATAAGAAGGTGGAGGTGGATTGGTTATGTGATGCGCATGAGCACTATTTAGCACTGTGTAACAGCTGTGACGTGTAAACCAGAGGGGAGAAGGAACGTTGGTCATTCTAGAACGACCTGGAGAGGGACAGTCGAGAATGAGAGGAATGTGATGGGATGGAGCTCGTGGACAGAAGCCAGACAAGTTGCAAATAACTGAGTTTAGTGGAGAGAGTGCACTGCAGGCTTATGGGCCAGGAAGCCTGAAGAGACTAGAAACAGAAACAATATGTTTTGTTTCATATTTGGTACAGTTATGATGTTTGCTAATGTGTACATATTCATGGAATAAAAACGTTGAATTTATTAGTATGCATAGTAAGCGGGACTTAATATGATTTTGCTGGAAAATGCTTGTAATCACGGAATCTAAAGAATGATAAACTGAATTCAAGTCATATGTGATACATGGTCTGATGTGCATTATTGGTTTTGGTGGTGATACATGCATATTAATGAGTAGGCGGGGCTTAACCTAAAATTCTTCAAAAATGATACATGAACAACCCTGTGTCTGTTTTGTATTATACTTGCTATGATAATATTGTTAATTATTGTGCACATGCTAGTGTTGTTAATATGTAGGTCTATTCTATTGATCTGCATCATGCATGGTGGTCGTGACTTATATGAATAAATATCATTGAACATATATATCATGATATGCAATGACATGACAGTTTATACGAAAGTTGCAAATCAATCAGCATAGAAAAAAAAAGTATCGGAACCACAAGACCTGTTGGTTCTAGTTCCGTTTGTAACAGGAAAATTTGTGCGTTCTGTCCCCTGCAAAGTGACCCTTTCCTACGCTTGTACGTGTAACCAAAATCATCACTTTATGGGTGGCAAATAACAAATTTTCATCTGAAACATTCTTGCAAAGTATTAAAACATTGACCGTTTGAAAATCTTTCCCAAACCAAGGACTATCATTGAATATACCGGTAGGCTTACTGCAGTATCCACCAGCTTTGTTGTGTGGGGGAGGGGAGAGAAGGGGGGCTAGAGCCCCTTCAAACCTTATCAAAACATTCACTCTCCTAATTTGGTCTAAAATTGAAGGTTTTTGAACCTAAGTTGTAGATTTTGGTCCATACTTCAATAATTTTAGCCGTCAATTGTAGGGTTACAATTTCAATCAAATATTAAGGATTTTTGGTCGGAAATAAAAAAAAATTGATCCTAAATTTAACGCTTAACGTCCAAATTTTAAATTTTTGGTGCAAAACGGCGTTTCGGCTCAACGATAATTCAGTTATCCAAGTTCGTTCCTTACTTTATAAGGACAACGCTTCCCACGTAAGCTGCAATCATAGGAGGTATTTTCCCTCGCCAATGTTGTGAAATCATTGCGACACATCGTAGGGAAAGGTTACACTAAACAGCTAAAGGTTAACTTTATTTGCTTTTACCAAATTCATTGCCGCCAAAAGTTGTTACACACTAAGAACTGTATCAACTGATTCGGGTCGACGTCGCTTTTGTGTCTGTTAACAGACAAACGGACAAAGAACAAATTACGATCTTTTTCCTAAAAACTGACATGAAATCTGAACATGCAGCAACATTTCCTTGCTCACATGCTCTGTAAACGGCCAACCATACAATAAAAGTATCCAGCAAACAAAACATTTTTTTAGTCAAAATCAATGTTGAGATTCACATTGCGGTATTATTTTATGTAGGCTAGGCCTAGTTATTATACACACCCTCAGTTCGGGATGACATTGGGATTGACGTATGAGGGTTGTCATAGATTAGGTGCAATTCCTATGTTGTTGTGATAAGGTTCTCAGAGATTCATATTTTGGTCGCCATTTTCTTAGTCGCCGCACATTTGTAATTAATTATTCAACATCCGCAAATAACTTTTAGGATATTCCACTAAACTGCAGGTTGATTTTATGGTGACAAAATTTGTTTTGTCTAGATAAAGTTATTAAATAAATTTGGCAATAAAACTGTGTGCAAAAACAAATAATAAAACATCAAATAATGTTTCGATTATATAATTGTACTTTATAAGTATTATTGGAGGGGGGTGGTATGTTCATGCCCCTCGGCACCACAGCTAGTGGTGTTGGGGTCGACTAGCTCACCGTGGTGGGTGAAGGGCGAAAATTAGTAGCCTGTCGATGACCCGTAGTTTACCCAAGTCAACCTTACCTCCTCGTGGCTCCCCCTGGTAACTATTTCTATACGGTGCTATGCTAACAAGGCTCTGGCTAAGCTGGTAACTATTTCTATACGGTGCTATGCTAACAAGGCTAAGAGAAGGAAAACCCTGAAACAAAACCTGCTGCATTAATGGGCTAACGACCCATTCAGCTCATTCAATTGTTACGGAAACTGCAAGTGCACTAGCTAATGATGGTAATATTACTGGCTTTGGGAGTATGACGATCCAAATTCCTAGAGATGACAATCTGAGGTTTGTGGGTAACGTGACGCCAATGGGTGAAAGCCGCAAGGAAGCTCATGGGTTAATGACGTCAATTACCAAACCCACCAGCAGCTCTCTTATAGGGTGCTGGAATGTAAAATTGCTTTTCTCAATTGAAAAAGCAGCTGAACCCGCCAAAGAGATGGAGCAGCAGTTTTTAATTGACATTCTTGGTATAAGTGAATCATGGAGATACCATAAAGTGGTACCTCCATGAGTGAATGTAGGTGGACGGGCTTTGGTAAAGTCAAGCTGACTACTGGCGAAAGTATTTTATTTTCGGAGAGGGATGATGAAATGCATTATCATGGAGTTGCATTCATGTAATCAAAGAAAGCTGAACAGACACTATTAGAATGAAAGCCTATACATGAGAGGTTGATTTGCGCAAGGTTTTTCTCAAAGTATATCAAATTCTCAATCATTTAAGTATATGCTCCAACAAATGATGCAATTGATGAAGACAAGGAAGCTTTTTATGATCGGTTACAAGCTCTGGTAGATGGAGTTCCCAAGCATGATCTATTAATTATAATGGGCGACTTGAATGCCAAAGTAGGATGTAATAATGATGATTATGATAATGTTATTAGAAGGCATGGCATTGGTGAAAGGAATGCTAATGATGAAAGGCTTTTGGACTTCTGTGGTATCATCAATTTATTGGTAACTGGCACAATTTTTCCACATAAACTCATTCATAAACAGACCTGGACATCCCCAGGAGGGAGGACAAAGAGCCAAATTGAACCTGTGCTTGTAACAAAGCAACACAGAACCTCCATATTAGACACAAGAGTGATGAGAGGGGCTGACATTTCAAGTTATCACCACTTGATACGGACCAGGATCCGATTAAAACTGAAAGGAAAACCGATATCAAAGACATGTCGACACAAGTATGATACCATCAAGTTACAGCAATCAGCAATCAGAGTTTTCGTTTGAACTACGAAATAGATATGACGTTTTACAAGACTGCTGTGGTGAGACTAAAGTACCTGATAACATTGAAGAAGTTGAGAGTAAGTGGCAGACATTTAAAGAGGTATACAATGGGGATGCTGAAAAGGTCCTTGGGTACAAAAATAAGGGTCAAAAGCCAAGGATCAGCAGAGAAAGTTGGAAATGTCTTGAGGAGAGAAAACAGCTGATGGTCAAGATTGAGAGTGCCAAGTCAATTATAATTAAAAATATTATGGGAGCTAAGTAATGCTAAAAAAGACAAAGATGTGAAGAAAAGCTTGAGGAGAGATGCAAGAAAGTGGGTCGACAACCTTGCTACATCTGCAGAAGTAGCAGCCTAGTAATGGCAGAATGAGAGAGCTTTACAAGATGACCAAAATAATTTGCAATGAGAGGACCAAGGTTGGGAGTGCTATAAGAGACAAGGACGGGAATCTATTAAATGATGAAAAAGAAAAAAAGAGAAAGTAGAAAGAGCATTTTGAGGAGATACTGAATAGACCAGATCCTGTTTTTCCAGTTCCTAACATAACATGTGACCCTGAAATAGACGAAATCAGTACCAGTATAATACTGTAAGAAATGAAATAAAAGAGGCATCCATGAAGCTAAAGAATAACAAAGCTGCAGGCAAGAATGATATAACTGCCGAGTTGTTAAAAGCTGATATATGCACACCTAGTATTATGGCTTGATGTGCTGTTCAGAATTGTATGGGAAAAGGAAATTATACTAAAATCATGGAAGCAAGGACTGATAACAAAAATACCTAACAAAGGCAATACTACTGTATGCGATAAATCCGCCATTTTTCCCACCATTGCCACTCGAGTGGGCCCCTAGATTTCGCGCTCGGACAGTAGGCGATGCATGGCGTAGGCTCGTCGGCAATATTTAATATCTGCTCCTGCCATGTAGGGTAAACAATTATAGCTGGTATAAGCTTTTAAAGAGGGCATCGAATGCTCACAGGGGCGCAAAACTTGTCATGAAAATATATTCTTATATACTTTGTATTCTCAACGTTGTAATTTTTTTTTCTCAAAGCTTAATTCTTACATCAAAAACGTGAAAACCATTCCTAGACCCCATAAAGACACATATTGTAGTCAATCAGTTAATGGGATCCTACATTTGAACATTCGTTCCAAAATGATATTCTTTTCTAACTTTAGTCAGTGTGGAATTGACACGATGTTAAGCAATTTTCTGCTACCAAAATCACGTCAAAAAATGAAAATATACGCTAGCTTCCTGGGGCTTCAACCCTGCAGGGCGCCTACCAGATCTGACACAATATTACCCCCTCCTCGCAGAAAAATTAAAAATGAACGTTTTAAGCTTAAGGCCGTTACACACCGAACTCCACGTGGCAAGCGATTTTTGAGATAGTCATACAATTGACATGATTGAGGCTTTCTCAAGATGATACTGGAAAATTTGTTAGAAATGGGTTTTTTTCAAACTGGAGAAATTCGCTTTAGTGGGGCGCGATTTTCTGTCGCGACGCGAATTTAGCTTTAATGGGCGTAGAAAGGCCCTTTATATCAATTTTTAGTTATCATCTAAATAGCCATGCAATGACAATCCTTCTCTGAAAACAAAACGTCAAAATGTTTCTTTTCCTTTGTTTTATTCAATTTTGTTAAAAATATCGCTCGCCGCGTCGCGTTCGGTGTGTAACGGCCTTTACGATTTTATTTTCTTAGGGAAATTTTCCGCAATTTCGGGGAATCTCCTTCAATTTCTGGAAAATGTTCAATTTCTGGAATATCTCCTTCAATTTCTAAGAAATTTTCGGGAATTTTTGGGAATTATCCCTTATTGTCCGTTTTCAGGTTTTTGTGCAATTTGCTTCCATTTTTGTAATATTTTCTTCAATGTTTGGGAAGATTTCCTAATTTTTCGGAAAATTTCTTTCATTTAACGTAAATTTTCTTCAATTTGTGGAAATTTTCTTCGTTTTGGGGAAATTTGCTTCGATTTTCGTATAATTTCCTTCATCTTCGGGATATTTTCTTTAATATTTCGGAAGTTTGTTTTTCAATTTTTGAGAAATTACCTTCATTTTGCAAAAAAGTTCCTTAATTTGGGGAAGATTTACCCCAAATTTGGGAAGTTTCCTTCGTTTTCGAAAAGTTTTCGTGAAATTCGTTTTTATTTTCGTAAATTTTCCTTCATTTTGGAAATATTTTGTTCAATAGTTGAGAAGTTTTCTTCAATTTTCAGCTCTTTTCCTTCATTTTGCGGAAATGTTTTCCAATTGTTGGGTTGGGAAGTTTTCAATTTTCGGTAACATTTTTTCAGTATTCGGAAACTTTCTTTCAGTTTTGGGGACAATGTCTTCAATTTTGGGGATTTCTATTTCAATTTCCGGGAAAGCTTCTTCAATTTGCGGGACAAAGTTTCTTCAATTTGCGGGACAAAGTTTCTTCAATTTGCGGGACAAAGTTTCTTCAATTTGCGGGACAAAGTTTCTTCAATTTGCAGGACAAAGTTTCTTCAATTTGCGGGACAAAGTTTCTTCAATTTGCGGGACAAAGTTTCTTCAATTTGCAGGACAAAGTTTCTTCAATTTGCGGACAAAGTTTCTTCAATTTGCAGGACAAAGTTTCTTCAATTTGCGGGACAAAGTTTCTTCAATTTGCGGGACAAAGTTTCTTCAATTTGCGGGACAAAGTTTCTTCAATTTGCGGGACAAAGTTTCTTCAATTTGCGGGACAAAGTTTCTTCAATTTGCGGGACAAAGTTTCTTCAATTTGCGGGACAAAGTTTCTTCAATTTGCGGGACAAAGTTTCTTCAATTTGCGGGACAAAGTTTCTTCAATTTGCGGGACAAAGTTTCTTCAATTTGCGGGACAAAGTTTCTTCAATTTGCGGGACAAAGTTTCTTCAATTTGCGGGAGTTTACCAAAACGTCGTTTCCCGAGGATTCGCCTGCGGGACTTCTTCCAGGGATATGACGGTCCCTAGATTTTAAACACTAATTCTAAACAATTACCTAAATGATGGTGCCATCTAAACGGTTCATGCCAATTTAGATCTATGTGTCCAACGTTTTACTCTTATAAGCATTTTTTTCGGGGGCGCCAAAATTCCCTTCCCCCTCCCCTTCCCTCTCCCAGTGATTCATGACCCACCACGCCACTGCACCTGACGGCGTTTTGCTTTCCCGGTCGAGCCATCTCTTTCCCGGTCAACCCGCCGCGAAATTCATAACAAATGGTAATATTAGTAAAATATCATCCCGATATTGTAAAAACCTCGTAAAGAAGAAGAAATTATTTTCTATCATCTGACCATATTCAGGTATGAATATTGATCGACCAAATTTAGTTTAGAATTGTCCAAATGTGGTTAAAAATAGTCAAATGTGGTTAAAAATGGCCCAAATTTGGTAAGAAATGGCCCAAATTTGGTTTTAAATGACCCTAATTTGGCTAAAGATGGCCCACAATTGGATACAAATCGCCCATAATTTGCTTATTAAATCATTAAGTTAGGTAAAAAGGACCCAAAATTGGTGAAATTTACCAAATTTGCTGAAAACTCTTCCAAATTTGGAACAAAATCACTGATCACCCAAATTGGTTTAAAAATCGTCCGTTTGATCCAAAGTATAGCATAAGCTATCAATGTTTTTTTCAGATAATTTTGACTTTAAACAGGTAAAAATTTGCTCTACACCCCCAATAAAAAGTTGCTTCGCGACGCCCCTGAACGGAGGTAAGCGAGAAAACTCCCCCCTCCCCCTTTCCCTTCCACCGCTGAGAGAAACCTCTTCCTACGTGCCTGCCATCTCTTGCTAAAGTCTGTATGCCCTTGCGTGAAGCCAAGCGAAAAAATAATAGTCAAAAGGTTTTTTGAGACTGGACTACAGTGTCTGTGCCCCGTACCTTTCAATCGGGGATCAGTGGGAAACTAGATTGCCACCCTTCGCCGGCATCATTCCCTAAGTAAACTATGTGGTGAAAATTGTCAATACATATTCGAAAAAGAAATGCATTTCTTGTTTTTTGTAAATATCGCCATAAGTTGGTATAAAATTGCCCAATTTTCTGTAAAAATCGCCCAAATTTGCTAAAAATGCTCAAATTGGTTAAAACTCACCCACTTTTTTAATAGTCCAAATTGGGTTCAGAATTGCTTAGATTTATAAAAAAAAATTGCCGAAATTTGGTTGAAAATTACCTTTTTTAATTTTTTTTATTTCCCAAATTTGGTTGGAAACCGCAAAAACTTAGTTTAAAATGTCCCAAATTTTGATTAAAGCTGGCCTAAATGTGGTCAAAAAATATGTTTAAAAATCGTCCATTATATCAAATTGGCAGGGATTCACTTTGTTCAACAGCTTAATCAGTTATTATTTTTGGTTTAGCCAGAATTCAGATGATGCAGTCATATTTTCGAGCATTTTCCCCCTCTGGCACCGAAAGCTGGATACGCAACTGCCCATGAGGGGTCCATGGGCAAAGCTTCGAAAACTTTTTGCTTTTGAATAACTCGAATTGAAGGAGAATCACATATTGAATCGATTTCTGTGCTCTAAATTTTCATTCTGGATATCAAATTCTATAGACTTGAAATATACGTTTTTAATTGGTGAGCATTGGATGAGGGCGGGGGACGGGGTGAAGGGGTTGGGCACAGCACAATGACATACATACAAGGGCACAGTTTTAGGAAAAATTGGGGCATCTTGCCACCAGAGGGGTGTACACCCCCGCCCACACTGGATCCGCCCCAGGTCATTCATTTTTATTTGAATCATGATCGAAAATTTAATTCGAAAACTTTGACTGCAAATTTTGAAAAGCAACAAAAAAATAAAAAAATTATGATAATAAATCAATAATCATCATTTTTTAAATAGCACAGAAAAAGTGTCTTCAGCCCTGCTCCTCATCCTCATGGCGCGTTTCGGACCTTTAACTTGTACTACAAATATTATTATATATGTGAAAGCCATATTACCTAAAAATCAGGAATTTTGAAGGAAAACAATCGGGAAAATTTAGTTAACAACCCATCCCTCCCTTCCCCAAATATGTCAACGGCGACGCCTCTGTTAGCACGTCCTTATGGTGTTATTTCAGTCTAATAACTGGCGTAGAAATAAATAACTGGCATAGAAATAAATAATTGGGGCAGAAATAAATAATTATGGTTTTACTTGTGTAGTAATGACCAAAGTCAGAGTTTTGTGACATCTCATCTTCACATTCCTCAGAATTTGTTGTGAATTTTGATTAATAATACCTGAAATTTTGTGACTTAAAAAACAATAGATACATCAGGAAATAAGTAAAACAGAATCTAAAACAACTGTATATTCAGAGGAAACTATTTCACTGTGCTGTCTGTTTCTTGTAAATTACTTTATTTTTCATATCTATGTACTTGCTTTCTCTCATACACAATGTGCTACAGAGCTTTGGATACTCGTTGTTGGCAATGTCAACTAAGCAAGTGATTGATTTTTGTTTTATATACACACGTGTGCATAAATGACTTTATTTTGATTCTGTCCATTTTTGTTATTATGTTTCTGAACTGAATCTTCTTGTCTTACAGCTGGTGATCAGAAAACCAAAATAATAGTAAATTTCAAGATCAGTTGAACAAGTTTGATCAATTGAACAAGTTTGATTAGTTGAACAAGCTTGATCAGTTGAACAAGCTTGATCAGTTGCACAAGCTTGATCAGTTGCACAAGCTTGATCAGTTGCACAAGCTTGATCAGTTGAACAAGCTTGATCAGTTGAACAAGCTTGATCAGTTGAACAAGCTTGATCAGTCGAACAAGCTTGATCAGTCGAACAAGCTTGATCAGTTGAACAAGCTTGATCAGTTGAACAAGCTTGATCAGTTCAACAAGCTTGATCAGTTCAACAAGCTTGATCAGTTTAACAAGCTTGATCATTTCAACAAGCTTGATCAGTTGAACAAGCTTGCACAAGTCCAGTTCTTTATTTAGAATTATTTAAGAGTTTATTGTATTGGCTTAACAACAGCTCCAGTCAGGCACCCCCTCCCCCCCCCCCCCCATCCCCCTAGCACACACACACACACACACCTCTCCATGGTTCTCCTTGTGCCACAGCGATTGATTGTAGGCTACATATATGAACCTATGACTGTATGATATCAAATGCTGCATTATAGGATTTATTTACAAAGTATTTCCATTCTTTACAATGAATATGCCTTTTGTCAAGATGTTTTCTCTGAAATATGGCTAATTCTGTAGAAAAAAGGTGATCCACTGTGATACAAACAAACAAGAGCTTATATCTTTTCAAAAGTAAGAAAGTGACATTAAAGCACAAATTTTGGACAAGATAACTGTGAAGTGATTGTACTATACATATATTGTCTCTAAGAGATCGAACCAGAACAATTAAGAAAATTGTAAGGACAACAATTTCCGGGAAAGTTTCTTCAATTTGCGGGAGTTTACCAAAACGTCGTTTCCCGAGGCTTCGCCTGCGGGACTTCTTCCAGGGATATGACGGTCCCTAGATTTTAAACACTAATTCTAAACAATTACCTAAATGATGGTGCCATCTAAACGGTTCATGCCAATTTAGATCTATGTGTCCAACGTTTTACTCTTATAAGCATTTTTTTCGGGGGCGCCAAAATTCCCTTCCCCCCCCCCCTTCCCTCTCCCCAGTGATTCATGACCCACCACGCCACTGCACCTGACGGCGTTTTGCTTTCCCGGTCGAGCCATCTCTTTCCCGGTCAACCCGCCGCGAAATTCATAACAAATGGTAATATTAGTAAAATATCATCCCGATATTGTAAAACCTCGTAAAGAAGAAGAAATTATTTTCTATCATCTGACCATATTCAGGTATGAATATTGATCGACCAAATTTAGTTTAGAATTGTCCAAATGTGGTTAAAAATAGTCCAAATGTGGTTAAAAATGGCCCAAATTTGGTAAGAAATGGCCCAAATTTGGTTTTAAATGACCCTAATTTGGCTAAAGATGGCCCACAATTGGATACAAATCGCCCATAATTTGCTTATTAAATCGCCCAAGTTAGGTAAAAAAGGACCCAAAATTGGTGAAATTTACCAAATTTGCTGAAAACTCTTCCAAATTTGGAACAAAAATCACTTGATCACCCAAATTGGTTTAAAAATCGTCCGTTTGATCCAAAGTATAGCATAAGCTATCAATATTTTTTTCAGATAATTTTGACTTTAAACAGGTAAAAATTTGCTCTACACCCCCAATAAAAAGTTGCTTCGCGACGCCCCTGAACGGAGGTAAGCGAGAAAACTCCCCCTCCCCCCTTTCCCTTCCACCGCTGAGAGAAACCTCTTCCTACGTGCCTGCCATCTCTTGCTAAAGTCTGCATGCCCTTGCGTGAAGCCAAACGAAAAAATAATAGTCAAAAGGTTTTTTGAGACTGGACCACCTGACCACAGTGTCTGTGCCCCGTACCTTTCAATCGGGGATCAGTGGGAAACTAGATTGCCACCCTTCGCCGGCATCATTCCCTAAGTAAACTATGTGGTGAAAATTGTCAATACATATTCGAAAAAGAAATGCATTTCTTGTTTTTTTGTAAATATCGCCATAAGTTGGTATAAAATTGCCCAATTTTCTGTAAAAATCGCCCAAATTTGCTAAAAATGCTCAAATTAGTTAAAACTCACCCACTTTTTTAATAGTCCAAATTGGGTTCAGAATTGCTTAGATTTATAAAAAAAATTGCCGAAATTTGGTTGAAAATTACCTTTTTAAAAAAAATGTATTTCCCAAATTTGGTTGGAAACCGCAAAAACTTAGTTTAAAATGTCCCAAATTTTGATTAAAGCTGGCCTAAATGTGGTCAAAAAAATATGTTTAAAAATCGTCCATTATATCAAATTGGCAGGGATTCACTTTGTTCAACAGCTTAATCAGTTTTATTTTTTGTTTTGCCAGAATTCAGATGATGCAGTCATATTTTCGAGCACTTTTCCCCTCTGGCACCGAAAGCTGGATACGCAACTGCCCATGAGGGGTCAATGGGCAAAGCTTCGAAAACTTTTTTTGCTTTTGAATAACTCGAATTGAAGGGAGAATCACATATTGAATCGATTTCTGTGCTCTAAATTTTCATTCTGGATATCAAATTCTATAGACTTGAAATATACGTTTTTAATTGGTGAGCATTGGATGAGGGCGGGGGACGGGGTGAAGGGGTTGGGCACAGCACAATGACATACATACAAGGGCACAGTTTTAGGAAAAATTGGGGCATCTTGCCACCAGAGGGGTGTACACCCCCGCCCACACTGGATCCGCCCCAGGTCATTCATTTTTATTTGAATCATGATCGAAAATTTAATTCGAAAACTTTGACTGCAAATTTTGAAAAGCAACAAAAAAATAAAAAAATTATGATAATAAATCAATAATCATCATTTTTTAAATAGCACAGAAAAAGTGTCTTCAGCCCTGCTCCTCATCCTCATGCCGCGTTTCGGACCTTTAACTTGTACTACAAATATTATTATATATGTGAAAGCCATATTACCTAAAAATCAGGAATTTTGAAGGAAAACAATCGGGAAAATTTAGTTAACAACCCATCCCTCCCTTCCCCAAATATGTCAACGGCGACGCCTCTGTTAGCACGTCCTTATGGTGTTATTTCAGTCTAATAACTGGCGTAGAAATAAATAACTGGCATAGAAATAAATAATTGGAACAGAAATAAATAATTATGGTTTTATTTGTGTAGTAATGACCAAAGTCAGAGTTTTGTGACATCTCATCTTCACAATTTAGATTAATAATACCTGAAATTTTGTGACTTAAAAAACAATAGATACATCAGGAAATAAGTAAAACAGAATCTAAAACAACTGTATATTCAGAGGAAACTATTTCACTGTGCTGTCTGTTTCTTGTAAATTACTTTATTTTTCATATCTATGTACTTGCTTTCTCTCATACACAATATGCTACAGAGCTTTGGATACTCTTTGTTGGCAATGTCAACTAAGCAAGTGATTGATTTTTGTTTTATATACACACGTGTGCATAAATGACTTTATTTTGATTCTGTCCATTTTTGTTATTATGTTTCTGAACTGAATCTTCTTGTCTTACAGCTGGTGATCAGAAAACCAAAATAATAGTAAATTTCAAGATCAGTTGAACAAGTTTGATCAGTTGAACAAGTTTGATTAGTTGAACAAGCTTGATCAGTTGAACAAGCTTGATCAGTTGCACAAGCTTGATCAGTTGAACAAGCTTGATCAGTTGAACAAGCTTGATCAGTTGAACAAGCTTGATCAGTCGAACAAGCTTGATCAGTCGAACAAGCTTGATCAGTTGAACAAGCTTGATCAGTTCAACAAGCTTGATCAGTTCAACAAGCTTGATCAGTTCAACAAGCTTGATCAGTTTAACAAGCTTGATCAGTTAAACAAGCTTGATCAGTTGAACAAGCTTGCACAAGTCCAGTTCTTTATTTAGAATTATTTAAGAGTTTATTGTATTAGCTTAACAACAGCTCCAGTCAGGCACCCCCCCCCCCCATCCCCCTAGCACACACACACACACCTCTCCATGGTTCTCCTTGTGCCACAGCGATTGATTGTAGGCTACATATATGAACCTATGACTGTATGATATCAAATGCTACATTATGGGATTTAGTTACAAAGTATTTCCATTCTTTACAACAAATATGCCTTTTGTCAAGATGTTTTCTCTGAAATATGGCTAATTCTGTAGAAAAAAAGTGATCCACTGTGATACAAACAAACAAGGGCTTATATCTTTTCAAAAGTAAGAAAGTTGACATTAAAGCACACATTTTGGACAAGATAACTGTGAAGTGATTGACTATACTTACAGACTTATATTGTCTCTAAGAGATCGAACCAGAACAATTAAGAAAATTGTAAGGGCAACAAGGCACAACACAACTGCAAGTGTCACATATACTGAAATCTCCAGACTATGGACCTTGTTCTGCAACCACTCCATCTCAGAATTTGTAAATGTGGAAGGAAAATAAAGCAAAATTGTGGTTAAGATATTTTTACATGGATATTTTAGATTAAAGTCATCCACCTAGTTTGAAAAATTGTCATTAAGTACTCAAAAAAAAACACTACCGTATTAGTTTTTGATACCAAAAAATACTTAATACATTAAAGTTTAATTATGTTTTTACTGAAAACAAGGGTCTTTTGTATTTTTCAGGCCTTTTGTAATTTCAGAGTATTTGTTTTACAAAATTACTGTTGGATATAGTTTGCAAATTAACTACTTGACATTTGCTAGCTGAGGGAAAACAAAAACAAGTACAGAAATGAAATAAACTCTTTTAAAACCAACCACTAAGAAATCTACTATTTGGTTTTGCAACATTGAATTCCATACATCTCTCATCTCATATCAAGAAAAACTTGCAATTGTTTATCCACACCCAAAGATGTTAGATAACAGGCTCCTAACAAATTAAACTGTTGGTTTCTTAAAAAAATATTAAAAAAACCACCCCCTGTTTAAAGTAAAACTCTGAATTTTATATCTGTATTTTATAAACTGTATTTTCAAATTCCTTAATTCAGAAGTTACCCCAACAATCATATTCAATAAGGCATGCATTGTATTTGATAAGATAACAACTATATGAAAATAATACTTGTTGCCTCTTGTTACTTACCTCTAGATTCTGATGGAGCACCCGTTTGTATAGCTATTGTATCTTTTGTTTTTGAAAAAAAGTCTTGAATAAAACAGATACAAGTCACTCATCAGTAGAGTGCCAATTTGGGTGATCTGTCGTGATGGGTAGACAGATCAATACAAAATTTAAAACCTTCAAACCACTCTTGTATGATGCAATTGCTATTTGCTCAAGCTGTGCTATGTATGAGACATCCCTCAAATCATCAAATGTTTATTCCGCTCACCCCCATCAAAAACATGACAATCCTCATCAGCTGGTAGGAACCGTCATTTTGATTCTTACCAGACTGTCCAGTGACAAGAAATGTTTACCAGATCTCGACAAATTTTGTATTTGAAGAGAGCGGAGGAGGAGGATGACCCAAACTTTGCAACAAATAGAAAGGATTTTTTGGCAGAATGAGCAAATACCAATTACCATAAAAATTGCTTTGTTAATAATTGAGGGAACCATGGTCCACGGGCTCCCACCATAACCTGCCTTGTAAGAAAAGGGACAAAAAGACTTAACAAACCTGTGCAGTAAGTTTGACTTTGAAATGTTGTTTTCTTCAAATTGAATTTTGCAAACAATAAAGAATGTCAGAGGTTTGATGCGCAAAATAAAGAAAGTCTATGAAAGAACAACATCACACACTCACTTCTAATGTCAAATGTATTATTTTGATAATTTCTTAATTCATTAACTAATTGGAAGTTTTTTCCAACACATTTTTAAGAAGATCAAATCACAGCTACATCATGGTTAGATACTCTCCCAGTTGTAAGTTACAAAATTCAAGAAATATTTCAACGAAATTTACAACATCGTTTGAGAAATGCAAGGATGTCGGTGATGTCATAACTGGTGTGATTTCAATTTAATTTCTGTATAAATCTGTTGTAATTGTCAACTCGAAAATCTCTTTAACAGAATGAGACTTTTTGAACAGTTTCTGTACAAATTTGCTCTTTATATTTTTTTTCAGATAGATAAGATTTCTCATTGAACTTTACCTTTAATATCAAGCAAATCATTAAGGATATATAAGCGTTTGAATAGCAGTGCAAATTAACCTTCAGTTCTTGTTCTTTTCCTTTTGAACCATGTGGTACCTTGTGTTAATTCACGTTTTATATCAGCTGAAGATGAAGAAGGGCGTGTAGTAGGAAAGAAGGTAATTGCACTTACCAGTGTAGAAAACAGCAGAAACAGCAAACAGGCTGATAAATTCAGCGCCCATTAACTTTTCAGAGAAAAAAAACAACAACGATGTTGTGCTTTGATTAAATAATTATCAATACTTTCCACACAGGAGCAGTCATCAGATATTCAATGATACATTTACTAATTGACTTCCTTATTTCTGTTTTTTGGCTTGAATTTTCTCTATAAACTTTAAGACCCCAAACAAAATACTTACAAATATCGTGCACAGGAGTGGACAGACAGCCTCATTATGTAGCAATGGTTCATACACTGAATTCCATCCCCAAATCATCAAGATTACATTAGAATGTAGGTAAATTTGTGTATGAATATTTTCCATTTACCCAGTGCTCAGTTGCATTCCCAGCCCTTGAATACACCAGGCATAAATTCATATTTATGCAGATAACTTGGCATCTTTCCATATTCTATACCTTTTGTTAATGCCATGTTGTCCAGTTTTTGATTATAATTAATAACTCCGTATAATAAACATAAACACTTGAATTTCAATTCAGCAGCACCATAATCATGCTCATCAAATTGTAGTGTTATTCATGAAGAAACATTGTGCAAATGCAAATTAAAGAAAAAACATAAAACTCATGTAAAAAAAAAAAATTAACGCTCCAAATTGAAGGCCATTATCAAAACTTTAACCCATGGATGAAAAAATAAATGTTCTAAAAAACATCCTTCTGTCAATTTAAGAAGTACACACGAAGTTCAATGTTGTTATATAATTTTACATCATAGAGAATTTTGGTAAATTCCTTGAAAATCATTGCCAAATTAATATTCAGCTATGGAATGTTTTAAAATCAAAGTACTGAAATCAAGTTGTTAAGTTTTTCAACACATGTAAGTATTATGACCAAAGGCATGCTTGCAAAAGGCACACAAAATGATACATTTGCAGCATAATTGATATTGATAAAGCTATAGGACAAAATCATATATAACAAGAAAGCAATCCATGGAGTTGCTAATCTCATCACCTTACATGCCTTAGGCATACAGCATAGTGGGGAAAATAGCTAACAAGAAAGCAATCCACGGAGTTGCTGATCTCATCACCTTAAGCATACAGCATAGGAAAATAGCTAACAGGGTCACTATAGCTCTGTGACTTTTGGCACAAAAATGTACAAATTAGTACATAATTACCCCATAAAATCACCATATTTGACCTCTGACCTCTGACCCTAATCATTGAAACAACTTCTGAAATTTTTCACATTTACTGTATGTCACCCATTCATGCTCACGTCACACTTTTACCATTCCATAACTACAGGGGGAAATGGTGAAAAGTGGTCAATAGCTCTGTGATATTTGACCTTTTGACCCCAGAGTCTACGGGACACAAATTCATGTACCAAGGTATCATGGTATAACAAAGGTCTTGTACTTTTTTAGTATAAAATACCGCAAACATTTTGCATAAAACAACACTTATTTGACCTTTGACCTCCAATTATTTGAAATTTTTGTTAAAATGTTAAACCCTACCCACCTATGCAATTTGTAAAGATACTAAGCTGCTAAGTAGTTCCTTTAAAAGATACAGCCATCACCGAAAACTTGTCCCATTTGACCTGTGACCTTTGTATCCCAAAACCGTGGAAACAAAAGTTGCGGGCCAGGGGTACCCGTCCACCAATTTTGGTTCATGTGTGTATTACAGTTTTTAAGTTATAAGCGACACAAAATTAATTGTTGCATACACACACACAGACAGACACACGCACACACAAAGCAGATGCAAAAATCACCCAATTTTGTCCCGTTCCAAAAACTTATGACCCCTAGCCCCTAATATGAGGTCATGATATGACATGGTCATTATCTGTGTAGAAATGACTGGTTTAGTAAGTCTACTATGGAAGTTTGGCATCTCATCCTTACATTCTTAACAATTGTTATTGTTTTTTTTAAAGAAAATTTATTGCACTTTTTTACTAGTTGAAATATTTTTATTTGAAATTTCGTCAGGTGGTAAATTATAATTACCCTTACCAGATTCTGTTTTATTACCTGGTGGGCCCCACGAACCCCCCCGCCCTCCCCTAATATGAAGGGGTGGTCATGTAGTATAGGAGATACAGGCAGTTATTTGCCTATACATCAAAGTGACTACAATATCTCATCCACACATATATGATATATGTGTGATGAGATAATAAATCAATTTAAATCAATGTTTGCTTGATACTTTCATACAAGCTTAATGGATACATTCCTATGATCTTTATAGGTCATGAAAACCAGCTCATGCAATAGCAACTAAATTTCAACAATTAAGTTTACAATATCTTGAATGGATTTGTTTGACGAGCATATTGCATGGGGCAAGAATTACAATAGAACATGCCTCTGTAGATGATCATAACCCCTCCTTGACTTGATCGTTTGCCCATATTTATGAATAAAAGTAAACTTGAAACTCTTACAAACCCAATCAAATCACGCTGTTTACTCTACACCAAACAAAGATCAAAGGCCAAAAGTTCTTCTGAACTCTATGTAAGTTTTTTTTTTTTTATAATTTGTATAGAAATAAACATCTGTTTAATAAATATCTTATAAACACGATACGAATTATTGTAAAGAAATAATTACTCTCGCCTTGTGCTAGGGATATTTTGTACCAATGAACTGATGAATTTGTAGCGGAAAACAAACAGTCTTATTTAAAGGTATATCTGTATATGGACAGATAGAAAATTACATGCATTAGAACGAGCTTTAGATTCTGAAAAGAATGTATATTTATATTATATCAAAAGCACCTTTCTGAGACATGGCTAATTAAAGTTTGAATAATTCTGAATGTATGTAAAATATGTGATGCATGAAACAACTAGAGGGCTGCTCAGACACTTTTAAAGTAATTCTTAAAGTTTCTGTTCTAAATTTCAGTCACTGAAATTCATCAGATTGAGAGCATGACGGAGATTCAGATTAAACTTAATTCTTTGTCATATTCAACTGCATTCAAATAACATTATTAGAAGGTGGAAAATCAGTAAGATTTAACATGGGAAATTCAAAGGCTTTCTTCTCAAGTTGTGATGTCACAAAATTTGCATAATTTAATATAAATGAGGCATCAAAATTCACGCCAGTGCACCACAACTGGGTTATCAAAGGCTGTGGACATTGACTTGATTGTCGATGTTATGTCTGTCCGTACGTCGTACCCGTGTTCTCGTCCGGGTCGTATTAAGCGTTTCGTGATAGCATTGTTACGCCAGTATCAAAGGCTGTGGAACCGAATACGCTCGTCCGGGTCGTATTAAGCGTTTCGTGATAGCATTGCGACGACCCCGTCATTGTAATTGTGTGTTCACACGCCCCATAATGCTGTAAGATGGTCAATTGTTAATAGATTTCCACCCAATTAAGCTCATGTAGTTGCTACCTGTCCATATAGATCTACACGCTCTTAAATTTGAGTTTCTAATAAATGAAAGTTGTAGAGGTGATCACATGGGCTGGATTTGCCTACCAAAAGTGTGTGTGTGTGTGGGGGGGGGGACAAATTCAATAGTGGGGGAAAAATCACCGTACAAAAGATACAAATTCGATTAAAAATGGGGGCAATGCCCTTTTTGTCCCCCTCAAATCCCGCCTATGGGTGATCAGATATCTCTTTCACCATCATAAGAACATTTTCAAAAGATCTAAGAGACATAACTTACCATCATGTCACGTTGCTGTCAGCCAGTGCAATTCCAAACAAAGGACACCTTGAGTGGTACTCCTGGTACGTGTGTGGCAAACAGGCATTACATATGTAGTTTATGTGTATGTATGTTTAAATCAGATTTTGAGATAGTGTTCACAAAGAGAATGACTTTTAGAATCCTTATAGTGTTGCAATACTATTTTAAGAGAGAATGTTAAAGAAATCAAAGGCGTAAGAACAATTTTCTTTTAATGGTGGGGGGTGGGGGGGAGGGGCTGAAAGTTTATTCACCACGTACCTCAACCCCCTCATTCAAAAGTCTAATTTTTGTGCCATTCATTTTGACGATTGTGGGATGTTTATTTCTTATCTTTAACCATGGAGCTTGCTTTAACCAAAGAGCTTCTACACAGAAGCTCTTTGCTTTAACCATGGAGCTATTAACTGAATAGACAGTTAAGTTAGTATAAGACACGACGTACATTCACGCTCTCAGTGCAGTGACCTGTCACCTGCATTAACACGTACTAGCTGCATGCTGTATGTTACAGCATGGAGCTATTAACTGAGAAGCTCCATGGTTACAGACGCTTTGAAAAAACCAAGATACTGATTACTTTGATCGCACAAAACATCATGCTGTGACTATCTTTTAGCCGTAAATTAGTAAATAATAAAACAAAACGAAAACCTCTTTGACCCGTATTAAAAAACACATGAGCCTACAAATACACTGAAAATTAATCTTTAAGATAAAGGATAAAGAGAAAAGATTAGTCAAAATGTTGGGCAAAATGTCAACCTAAATTTACCCACCACTCATATCTTCATATGATTGGCCGGGTGAGCAGATGTGGCTTCCAGGGTCAGCCTCTACAATACAACCTTTTGGCTAAAGAAAGAGGAAATAATGGAGTCATTTAACTTGTTGAATATTCATTTATACTATTCATAATTGAGGGAGCTGGCGGCCGAAGCGTGAGGCATTAGTTTTTGCCAATTTATGTCGATTTTAACCAATAGAAATCGCATCTAATCTCATCGCATCTTATAATCAAATTTATATACTTTATTTATATAGGAGTTTTTGTAGCTTAGCGTAATATTGTGAAATTTGCCAACCCCCACACTTTTGGTAGGCAATTTTGAACTCCCCACACACACACATTTTCAGGGAGGAGGGGGACCATCCTTATACCCTTATAAAGCAAACACTTTCACCTAAAGAATTGATGTCAACAGTTGTTCCAGCTAAAGTTATCTGGTGCATAATCTATGACATATCACAAAAGAAAATTAATATTTTATCTTGAAAAAAGTATATTTCCATAATGAATTTTTTGGAATGATCTTGGAAATGACTGGGTTATACCTGGCATGTAGAACTTAGCAAAGTTGAGGAAAATCTAATCAATTCTTCCCTACCTCAAAATATACTGGTATAGGAACTGATGTGAATTAGCCAGAATGAAGTAGGTAAACTAATTCAGTACCTTTGAATTCAATATTAGATATCTCATCTAATCTCTGACTCACAAACTGCACTATAATCAGCTTTGATTTGTCTCAACATTCTACAACTTTGACAATATACGCTTTAAATCAACAAAATGCTTAAAGAAGGTCTTTGAACGTTTATGGGAACTTTGAGAGTTATTATTATTTGCACTAGTTATGGTAGAGCAGGGGAGGGGGATGAGGGGCTTCAGCCCCCATTAATTTTAGGTGAACATTTGTTATCACGTTACCCGACCTAATTAACCTCCCCCAATTTGTTATCGCATGTCACCTGACCTAATTAACCTCCCCCAATTTGTTATCGCATGTCACCTGACCTCATTAGCCCTCCTCCAATATTTTGAACGCACCGCCGCCCCTGTATGCTATATTAGAATTCACTTAAAATCAATCGTCCACTTTTGTTCAAGTTACAAGGAGTACAAGGAGTGCCTCAAGGATCAGTAATCGGACCACCTGTTTTTACATACTAAACTTCCCCTACTACCCTATGGAAAGTATTATCACATCTCATGGCCTGCATGGGATGATTTATGCAGATGATACACAGGTTTATGTGTCAATGAATAGAAACAAAAAAGACCAGAGTATTGCAAAACTTGAATCGTGTGTAGAGGAAATCAAGACATGGTGTGCAGACAACAAACTAATTCTTAATGATAGTAAAACTGAAGTAATTCATATTTCGTCACGTTTTCTAAGCACTACTCCAGTTTCCTCTGTTATGATTGGTAATTCATGTATATCTCCTGTTTCCTGTGTTAAAGACCTGGGTGTTATTTTTGATGATAAGCTTACACTGCTGCCACATGTAAATAATATATGCCGCCCCGCTTCACTTGCCATCAGAAAAATCAGCCAAATTCGTAAATATCTTGATCAAAAGTCGACTGAGACACTTATTCACGCATTTGTATCATCCAGACTTGATTGTTGCAACAGTATCTTATTTGGACTTCATTCTCAACAAATCTCAAAGCTTCAGCGCATTCAAAACACTGCTGCCAGATTAGTTACTCTCACAAGTAAGAAATTTCACATTAAACCCATCCTCCACCAACTTCATTGGCTTCCTATATGTGAAAGAATAAACTACAAGCTTCTCACCCTCACATACAAAGCCATCCATGGTCTTGCTCCAAATTATATTTCCAACTTACTCACCTTACAATTACCAACTCGCTCACTCAGATCTAACAGTGCTATTCTCTTAAAGCCGCCAAAAATTAACACCAAGACTTACGGTGAACGTTCTTTTCAATCTGCAGCCCCCAAACTCTGGAACATTCTCCCAATCTACATCAGAAATGCCCCTACTTAAGATATTTTTAAGAGTGTATTGAAAACACACCTTTTCATGAGTTCCCCTCATTGGACCTTGTAACTTTATTCTGCTTGTATCTTTTTAAGTACGGTTTTTTGTTCTCTTACTGTTTGTATCTTAGGGTTTTCTCATGTTATATTTGTTTATGTAAAGCGCATTGAGACCGTTTGGTATAATGCGCTGTATAAAAATGTATTATTATTATTATTATTATCACAATGGAGAGGCATTGCCCTGTCTGCCTGTGAGTCAAAAGTCTGCAGGTCGATGGTGGCTTGTGGCAGGGATTCTTCCAGCGTTCAAAGATGAATAGTTCTAAGAAGGTCAATAACTCCTCTTTTTTCCCCTTTGTGTTCTGTTTTCAAACAAAATATTGAGAAATCTATAGGTTTATATTATAGTATATTACTATTACTATTCAAAATTGTATGATGTTATAGTAATACTATCGTGATGCTACTATTGTCCCGGTGTGATAGTAAATTTTGCCACCCGTAAATTTGGACCCCCGTCCTTATTTCCTAAGGAATGTCTAGTGAATTTGGTCCCCTCCGGACCGGTTTTACTAGGTAATTTACTGATGTGTCTGTACGGTTCTTTTAATTAATTTGTGTACTGAAGTGATATAATAAGCTAAAACAGAAGTTAGTAATAATTAAGTACGGACACATCGCCGCTGTACTCGTAGAATTTGCCCATGAACAGAAAATGCCTTCCAGTAAGCACTTTGGTGAAAAAGAAAATTATATTTTCTTCGATCGGGGCAGTACCCATCGAGAATCGAGATACTAAAGAAAACACGCGTGCTTTATGCAAAACGGCAGTGAGATTTACTGCGAAGGGAAAAGGAGGGCTTTTTCTTGCAAAAGGGGGACCAAGTTGTTGTCTCCTCCGTTGAGGAGAGAAGAAAATGCTTCACATTGCTTTATTGCGGTGTTGGCGGTAGGCCTAAGTAATGAGCTAACCAAGACATGAACTGTAAATTGTTTTGATCATTTATAATGTAACGTTAGTTTTAATCCTTTGAGCTTAGGTCCTAGTCGAAACTTCCCAACAGTAGGGTCATTAAAGCTCTTATAAAAATAAACTTTGGGCCTATGCGTACGCTAGGCCTAAAATTTTAAGCATTTCATAGGAAAGAAGGGCCTGGAGCCCAAATTTTCTAGCGGACCGTTTTTTCCATGAGGGGGGACCAAATTTACTGGATGGCTATGGCTTAATTGTCTGGGGGCCAAATTTCCTACGAAATAAGGGCCGGGGGCCAAGATGTACTTTTACACCGGCATTGCATGTATCACGTGCATCCTGTATGCACACTCCTTCCAAAATTGACTGACTGTTGAAATGCAAACAAACAACCTCTACACTAGGTCGTTCATATGCACTCTTAAAGGTCAAGTAGTAATGTCTATATTAGCTGATTACTTAGTAAACAGCTACAGTATTAAAATATGAGCATATCAGGTTTTAAATTTTGTTTTTGAGTGATTAAAGTCCCATCAGTTCTTAATTTGTACTAACTTTATGATGTATGGGTGCACGGACAGGTCAAAATCCTAACTCTAAGTCACCTGACGATAATAGGAAAGTATATTTCTGCTACACTTTGAGGGGTATCGTTAAGAATTTAAACAAACTTTTCACCAGAGTTTGCTGCACCACTTCAAAGAAATATGATAGACATTTAAAAACAAAGGTTTTACAAAAGAAAATACCAAGGTTGCCCTGTGATACATCATACATTTGCATAATGGATTTGGAACCGTTATAAAATGCTCAGTTTTTAACCATATTTCATTGTTTTTATTTCAGGCAGTTTACTCTGATGTTGCCTATACACGTCCATACACCTTTAGACAATTATGCATCAAATAATAATTTCAAAGATTATGCTGAGAGTAATACTTTCATTTTAGATCCTTTGTCATGGCACAATGACAAAAAGAGAGGTTTGCATTTTATGCTTTTTGTCAAATATATATTGGCCTATATAAATCCAGCTGAGGGCTGTTGGATAAGGTTCACAATAAGTGCTTGAAATATTCGTATTTTGTTTGAAGATGTAGCATAGCACAACTATGGAGCTATGACCCCAGTCTTGCCCCTAACATATGGAATAAAACGGTTTACTCCCCATTGGCTTGAAAGATGGCTTAAGATATTATTCGGTAAGCTGCATCTTGAGCTGCTGTGTGAATTGGCAATATGATTATTTTTATGCCGGGGGACAGTTTGGTCTCATGTGGGGGGGGGGGAGGAGTTGTAGGGAGGGGGTGGGGCATGGGCTGCAAAAGACTAGAAATCTGACAAAATATGTCACTGTTGACAACAATTATCTCGGGGCAAGTGGGAGGGGCGGGGAGCGATATCGTGGAGGAATAATGGTCCCTTGTTCGTTTCCTTCCGTAGCGTTTCAATGCTTCACCAATGCCCACCCCAATCACCCTACCAGTAAGGCATCAAACTTAGATTTACCAAGGATTACAACTCCTAACATGTAATGGACTCCTCTCTGTTGTGCATCCTTATTAGAATACTACAAGATGGTAAACATCTTCTTTTCAGTTCTTTCTGTAGCAAAGTAAATTCCAAAATCTACTTTTTGCTTGGGATTATGATTACTCTTTGATTACATTTATTCTGCGTAAATTTTGGAATAACTTCACCACTAAGGCTACCCCTCTGATAGCTTTCCCCTACATATAGCAGTATAGTGGTGGAGTGGGGAGTCCAACCATGACTTTTATTGTTGATGTTGTAAAGGGTGTTTATCTGTGCGGGAGGGGGTGGAATTTATAAAGTTTTTTTGGAAAAGTGGGTAAGAAATCTACACTCCCCATCCCCGTTCTCGTGGCTATACCACTACTCATATCGAAATACGTCAATCATTCATTTTATTTCTATGTTGGTTCGTATTATACTGCCACATCAAATATACTATAGCTCGATATCTAGTTTTAAGATTTGGCATATCAAACCTATAGGGCTGGGGGCAATGATCTACCTAGTATCAATATGTAATAGTTGGCTACATCAATGAAAAATACTGTTGTCTCTGCTGGTTTTCTGATGGTTATAGCCCCCTGGGTGAGTCTGTTGTGCCCTCCAAAATTAAATGTAATGCTGCAAAGGTTTTAAAATTGAAAGTATTTTGCAGAGGTGACATAAAGTCTGATACAATCATTATTTCATATAGAAGATGAAAATTTAAACCAACTACCAAAATCAGCAAGTCATTCTAAAGTTATTCATGTTTGAAGTTGACAGATAGAGGCTGCCATTCTGTTCAATCATGTATTGGAATCTTGTGCATGATGACATATATTCCAAAACAGGGACATTAGGGATGTAATATATTTCTCTATAAATTCGATTCATGTTTGTGTTCCAAAATGATCTGATACAAAGTTTTAACAGCATGTTTTGATAAATTCATGTGTACACAAAATGTCCTTAACTATTACAAAAGGAAAATAATTTTTCATAAGCTAGAAAACTTGACATATATTTTAAAGAAATACAAAGCATTCCAACATCCTACTGGCAGACTGGGTTGATGACATCATTTTCTGCATGTAAATCAATATGGTAGTTGCTCCCATAGTACTATTTAGTAGTGGCATTAAAGTTTTTAATAAGTACAAACAAATGTGTTAGATTGCTTCGGGAGGTATGAAACTTGGTCAGAAGATTTGTTATTTTAATTTGATCATATGAAATACGGATTATGTCAGACTTTATGTCTCCTTTAAATGGAATTTTTAAACAATGTGCAAATTATAAAGCAAAATGAAAAGTGTAAAATATATTTTCTTATTCATTTATAAGATATAAGTCAATTAAAACCAGAAAGTTGATCAAATAGCTGGGAGTGCGTTCTTTCACGGTTTTTCGTATCCAGCACGAGAAATATTTGTTTTCACCTAGTATCTGTTTGTCGGCCTATACGATGCAATGCAATAGGTTCTGCAGCGTGCAGCCCATCCCCCTTTTGGGATCCGTCTTGCCCTTAGAAATATTTGTTTCTTCCGTGCATTTGCATCTTTTTTTAATAAGCGAGTGTCAACAAAGCCAAATTAGTAGCTTGAGATATTCAAACAACTTTAATTGCTCGCGACGACAGCAATGGACGACAAAACAAAGGTCGAGGAATTCTTGAGATCGGGGAAATATCCCTCCTCGGTCTGAAAAGAGGACAAAGCAAATTTTAGAAGACTTTGTAATAAATATTTTATTAAGCCTTTTTAAAAGAAAGGAGGGGTTCAAGTTGTCGAAGACAAACCAAGAAAACTCTGCATCATGAAAACTCTGCAAGCTGGTAAGGTCATTTTCGGTGCCTTTGATAGAATTTGATAAAAATCACGATTGGTATAGTACCTCCTTTGGTGGCGTGTATCTACGATTCACAAAGAGAAAACACCCGCAAACGTTTCCAGTGTACAAAAGCCGAAGCCGTGTGCGCACACGCTTCAAATTGTGAGGCGGGTCATTTTTCACTATGATAAAAGGTAAGGGAGGGCCAAAATCACTAGGGCCAAAATCACTAGTGATTTTGGACCCTAGGATCATTTTTCACTGGAGGGCCCGAATTCACTGCGACACCGGCAGTTTGAGTGAATTACATATCGATTGACTCGCTGACTTAAGATCATGAGCTAAATTATTTGGGTATTATGAGTAGGCCTACGCAATACACAAACTTGGCTTACATTTTTTTTGAATGAAAATGAATCCATTTTAATTGTGCAGCGATTCCATTTTGCAGTACTGGATTTTACATGTTCTGCAAAGCCTGAAACCAGCAAAAAGTATTTTCACGTTAAAATTACAAAATTTCCCAAACATGACACAGGGCGGGGGTGGTGAGGGAGAAGAAGGGCAAAGAGTCTAACAAGCACGGATCAATAACATCGCTAAATAGATTTTAAGTTAGAAACTTGGGAGGGGAACTTATATATTAGTCGGGAAGATTCTCCTCTTCAGGAGAACAATTATTTGCCCCCAAACAGGAGAAAACCTCCGGATTTCCACGACGACGAGTGAACACACAATTACAATGACGGGGTCGTCACCTGCGTAATCGCTTATGATAGTAACAATGCTATCACCAAAGAGCTTCTACACAAGCTCTTTGCTATCACGAAAAGCTTAATACTACCCGGACGAGAACACAGGTACGACGTACGGACAGATATAACATCGACAACCAAGTCAATGTCCACGGCCTTTGATAACCAGTTGTGGTGCACTGGCGTGTCTACCCAACCCTGGCTTGAAGCCAGTACCTCGTGGTCTGTAGACATGTATGATAACCGCTACACCACAGTATGTATAGATTTCCATTTAAAAGTGCGGTTTTTTGATTAGCTTAGACCTAGACCACACAATTACAATGACGCAGTCATTGTATGCTATCACGAAACGCTTAATACGACCCGGACGAGAACACAGGTGACGACGTACGGACAGACATAACATCGACAACCAAGTGTCCACGGCCTTGTGTGGTGCATATCTTGAACCTGGGGCCTCGTGGTCTGTAGACAATGATAACATTCTCATTGTATTGTTTTGGTACTGGTGCAATGGTGTTTGGTACTGGATGGTGTCTGCGTTACTTCGATAATCTCCAGCGAAAACAGGCCAGAATTTGTACGTTTGTCATTCAATTTCTCTTAAATGGATGTCCACTTGGGGCACGGATAATTTGTAGATTAATTAGTATAGATTCTGAAAATGCAAAAATGAAATTGACCTATTTGGTTACAAAATTTATAGTACCCATACAAGTTCTGTGCCATAGCGTTACGCTGTTTCGTTAGAAGCATCATGGGTAATTTTCAAAATGTTGTCTGAAATTTTCTCCTTTTCGCGGGAAAGTAATTTTCTCCTGAAGGCTCCTGAAGTGTATAAGATAAGTATATGCTGATAAATAGGGCTCACAATATTTGTAAGTAGGCCAGTAAATAATGGTGACAATTCCTCTCCCCCACCCCAATGAAATATAGGGAAATTTGGACAAGTTTTGATCAAATTTCAAAAAACTTTAGATGGTTTTTCGGAAAAATCGGTGTAAACAAAGATCAGAATCATCAGCTCATCATTTAATGGTTCGTAAAATATTTTTGCCTGAAAATTTAAAGAGGGAATCTCCTCTCAAGAAATCTGCGTAAACAGTCACCTAGTACATTCCATACATACTAGAACGTCACTTCCGTGGCGGTTATTTATTGGCTTATCGTTGATTGTGTAAATATTTCGACCAATCAGAACCGTTTTATTGTATTGTATCTTTTATTGCCACATTCCACGTTAATGTCTGGCCTTTATATTTGGACAAATTTTCTTACATTTAATGCGAAATTTAATGATGATTTGTTTATTTGTTTTTTGCTTTTTGAACTTTGCGCCCAGGAATATTTTACATCTTGATTGCATGCCTCATTTTAGCTTGAAATGATGCTAATAAAAGATTTAAAATTGTACACAATAAATAGCATAATACTTTCATTTTAAACGAACTTCCTGAACAAAAATTCATCAAACAATTTTTCAGACCGTTGGTAAATAGCACTTTCATAGAATTGCACTGTTAAAAATCATTAAAGTCAATAATTGAGAAAACATTATTACCGTATATGATTTTTCTTACCTTAAAAATAAGCGAAACAGCAAAATGACAGTAATTATTGACGAATGCAACGATTTGTGCGCGATTGATCGTGCAATGAATGCGCGAAGTCTTAAAGAAAGAGGGCAAAGTTTATAAATTGAAGGCGACATTTTACTTTTTAAGGACTCGATTTAAAGTCTGGTGACCGATGTTGAGAAAAGTGGTCACAAAATATCGCATGCGTAACGGCGTGGGGTTCCGTGGCCCGCTTAAATGCCCCGATGTGATCAAGAGGCGGAGCGTTGTTAGGGGCTCAGGGAGAAAATTCCCAGAAAGCTTCGAAGATTTTTCACTCTTGATGCCCCCAAACACAACGTTAAAAATTCTGATGAAAAGAAGGAAATCCTAACGATAAAATTTACTAACAGACTACTATGTTTTTCTAAACAATTGAGAAAATTTGGGCACAATAGTGGGTATAGGGGCGAAGCCATAGGACACAATTTAAAATTGAGAAAGTTAGAGCAAAATATGAATGAAAATGACGCTTATTGAAAGTCAAGAAAAATGTTACTGACCTGTCTGCATATTGTGCTATTAGTAAAAACGGGCGCAGCAGCCTCCCGAAGGAGGCTTAAGGCCGGCCGAAGGCAGTTGAAATGGACCCAGCAGCCCATGAAGGGAGGTTGAGGCCGGCTGTAGGCCATAAAATCATATAATATGGGCCGGTAAAATTGAATGCCGGTCCTGCTCCTGGATCAGTGGAATGATTATGGCTAGTCTGTCCTTGCATTTAACCCTTACTCTGGGTCCTGAGCGGGCCAGGAGCAACTTCTCTCTTCTCGATGGTGTTGATTTAAAGGTGGCGCCCCCGTCAGGGATTTTATTCATATATGTCGGGGAGCACAGGCGGGATTTTCCTTCCGAAAGTTTGAGTATATGTGTGTGGGTGTATGTGTGGGTGTGAGGGAGGCAAAGGCAAAATGACGAAAACACGCTAAAATACAACAAAACACTATACATATCCATACAAATAAACATCAAATCCCGCCTATGTCGGGGAATGTTATAAATTAGAAAATGTCGTATATTATGTAAGTGACTTACTTTTGAATTTTACCCCACCCTATTTCTGTCAGGTGAACCCCTTCTCACGGGCGAATCTTGGCACTACCCTCTACTGATCTGTGAACATTTTTAACCCGTACTAAAAATAGTCTTGATTGAACAAACCTATATCAGTGAGTGATAGCTTGCAATTGTCGTTGACTTACAACAATATCTGCTGATGTTCTTTTGAATAATCTGATAATGTTCGCCGAAACGTTTAAATAAGCCGAAGCAATCAATTCTGACAAATATTTCGGCATTTATGATCATGAATAATATCCTTATTTTACATGATTTATTCTGCTATTGACATCCGTGTCATCTAAATTGTATTACAGTATTGAGCGAACGTAGATTGAAAGTAATATTTCCGTAATGTTTCATATCCATGATACAGGACTTTTATAGAAATACATAACATAAGTTGATCTCATTCCGTTTAGGAGTTTTTGCATTTCAAGGATTTCACTAATGTGTTGAAAAGTAACTTTCAAATCGTGTTTATTGAGATGTCGTAATTGCAGATCCAACACGCCCCTGTCATCCAGATTAAAGATTTTAAATGCCATGGGAGAGGTTTCTATCATATAAACGTTCTTGTTGACCAACACGAGAATGACCATCATGTCGGGTTGGTCGGACATGATTCTGATATCTAATCGATTGGGGGCAGGATTCCCATATTGTCATACATGGCATAAATCTCTGGTTTATCCTATCAGTCAGCAAATGGCAAAGGAGGGGTCCTGGTTCTGCTCTACACTTTTTTTCAGAAACAACGTTATCAAGATTCCTCGGATCACCCACTTTGACATCAAAATTCACGGTTCCTGTTTGGAGACTAGCTATTCGTCACTGCATTTAACATATTTCATATCCCTGCCCGAGAATCATGTTGTCAGCATCATCTGATCATGCCGAGGACATGTATTTGATTGCTATATCTAGCTGGAGTGGGAATGATTAAGAAATTATATCTCTGATTTAAACAGTGCATCCGACATTTTACTTCTCTGCCCGACTAAGATGGGTGTCGAAGAATCATGTCGTTAGCGCGCCGAGTCGGAAGGGCATGATCCTAATATATCGCCGAGTCGGGCATGATCTCGATAAATCACATTTAAGCAGTGTGCTTACATGTTTACGACCCTGCCGTCCCAGATCCCCCTCCCCCTTCCCCCGCTTTGTACAGCCATGTTCCGTTCTCTCTGTGAACCCCTGTTAAATTGATACACTTCGTATTTGAAACTCACTCCGTGACCAAATTAAATCAATTAATCTTAATCAATCTTGTAGCACAATATACAAATTCCAAAAGTTCTGAAGACTCTCTCAAGATTTAGATTCTCCTGTAATGGCTTATTTTGTTGTTGCGTTCATTGTTTGTTTTTTTGGATAATAAGTTTTTTGTTTTTTTAATGATTATTTAGCATCTTGGTTCGATTTAGCCCTGTTGCAATTTTTTGGAGAAAAAATGGGGGGGGGGGGGAAGTATGGTGGGGAGGGAGTAGAATTCCATCTGGGCCACCCTGCTTGCCATTTTATAATATCGGCCTGTTAAATCTCTTCCGATACATCACTGCATCTCTTAATCGGTACGAAAATGTAGTTGCATGCATGGAAATAAATCGTGCAAACCATTTGAGAGTGATGTGCGCTAAAAGATCATTATGATTTATAATTATTAATTTAGCACTTAAGTAGATCCCCACAGTTGCCTTGGAAACGTGTAAATTTGTCTTTAGGCCTATGAAAATTATGTAAACAAAACGAATTTCTCTTCCGTCACTTTAATAGCATCTTGAAAATCAAATAACAGGAAGCGAATATATTGTTCATACAATTGCATGGGCAAAAACCGATTTAATGAGAATATATTTATCAATCACATTTGGAGCAAACCTTTTCATTGCTCATAATTATAGAGCCGCGTATAGCCTACAAAGCGTATGTATAACAAAAGGTGGGAATAACAGATATTGGCATATACCGACCGATCGAAGTAGTGAATTCAGGTTTGCTTCTCTCACAAAGAAAGAAAGGGTAAAATTTGATCTACGTTTTTTGTAAAAAAAAAATTGCGAGGAGAGCAACTTAGTCTGTTAGTAAGCCATGATTTAGGCAGGCTAAACGGTAAAAAAATACATCACATTTAAAAGTCAAAAACAGGTTTGTATTACAGTTGTGATTGCAGTTTCGGTTTGCTTCGCAGGAGGAAACAAATATGTACACTTTATTATTACTTATGAGTTTATATTGAGCGAAGACAAACTGGTAGTAAGACAAAATGGCAGAGAGGGAATCATGTTCAGAAGAAGCTATGAAAATAAATCATTCCAAAACGGAATATGACAAATTAGAGGAATCTGAAAATCAGACCGCTTTGATTGTTTTGGCGACGCTGATCGGAACTATTGGAATGGTGGGAAATCTTTGCCTATTAGCGGTGATTGCGAAGGAGAAATCAATGCGAACAGTGACAAACATTTACCTTGCTTCTCTGGCGCTGACAAATATTTTGCATTTGGTTGTTAAATGGTGGATGTTATTTCTGAACGTACAGAGCACTGCTATGAAGGATCGTGGTTCACCATTGTTGTGCCAGCTTTTATTTTCCACGTCTTGGGCATCGTTTTACGTTTCGTATATATTGCTATCACTGGTGACGTCTGAACGTTATTTGGCTATTTGCATGCCAATACACCATCACATCATGAAGGGGGAGAAATCGTACTTTCAAGACCATTGGTATTGTTGTGATCATATTTGTTTCGCTTGGGGTTTTGACTGGTTCCTTATTCTACAACAAGCTAGAGAAAAAGTGTCATATGTATCAAGTTGAATTAAATTGCGCTTTAAATGACACGCTGCCCAATGTCTCCGAGGAAACTAGGCCTGCACGGATGCTAAGGCCTGCACGGATGCCAAGCCCTACACGAATGCCAAGCCCTACACAAATGCCAAGCCTTACACAAATGCCAAAGCCAAGGCCTCCCAAGGAGGTGCACCACTGTACCTCCACACAAAAGGTGTTTAAGGGAAGCGCTGGACTCACATTTGGTTGCTTATTAACTGCATTTTTCGTTATAACTATCAGCTTCAACGTTATCCTTTGTACATTAATTGTTAGAAGACTCAACGAACAAATCCGTGTCCATCAGACACATCTTAAAGCAAACCATGTTGGGGCACAATCATACGAATCGCCGGTAAATGAAGAAAAAATCAAGCAAAAGAACCGAATTGCCCGGATGTTGTTCGCTAATATTGTTGCTATGACAATTTGTCTTGCTCCTATGCAAGTTATTTACTTCTCAGTTTTTACATTACATGATAATTTAAGGGGGAAGGATACAGATTTATCGCTACAATTCTTAGAAATACTTACATTAGTGAATACTGCGATTAATCCTATCATTTACATTTCGACAAACAGCCATTACAGGGCGTCTTTCAAGAAGGTACTCTGCCTCAAACAGGGCCAAGTAGGACCTGCTGGAATTACAAGTAACTCAAAATAACAATTAAAACGTTAGTTATTACATTCATGTAGGGATGAATATACAATTCAAATTTTCTTAATGGTCTAAAAATATTTTCACAAACACTGGCAAACCAATCACGATCAATAGCTATATAGCCGTGAACATATATCATGGAGCCATCACAACCCATCGTCACAGTGGTGTCTTCACTGTATCAGATTTATTGGTAACCATTCAAGCAATTTTTCTTTAAGCGAGCTTCTTCCTTCTTGAAATTCGGCCCCCTGAACACTTATCACGGAACCATTTATCACAACTCTTCCCATGTCCAGAAAGATGTGGAATCGCATCCTTGTAACAAAATGCCATTGAGAATTTTCTTATTTGTATGTGTATAAATGCTAACAATACAGATACGCTGACTATTTTTCCGACATCAGGGGACGATGGCAAAATACATCTTCATTGGATGACTGACATTTTCAGCGACACGCTAGCAAATGTATCTCGGGCCCGCTAAAAGGATCACGAAGGAAGATATAAAACACATGTATCAAAATGTTTCACCAAATAAATATTAAAAAATGTATATCATTGAGAAAAAGATCTTTCTACTCATTTATCCAGTTTCAACAACTACTCAAACGGCCATTTGCCGCCCTTATCATAACGATTTTTACAACCCAAAATATGTGACACATTCCCCAATATAGATTTGTTATGACTTTGTTCTATCTTTTTAAAACATTTTTTTCAATATATTGATTCGATTCGTCCTTAAAAAGAATAATTATCGATAAAGTGAGTTGTAAACTTGCAACTTGCGATCTGACGATTATTAGGTGCCATTGACGTAGAGCATTGGCACTTAGATTGACTCGCAAGCTCCGATTTCTATCATCTGTGTTCTTATTTCGTCATATACTGTCAAATATTCACGTGTATATATCGGAATTCCTTATAGGGCTATGTTTTCTGTAAGCAGAATAAAGAGAGGGAGTATCCAACGTAAATCATTTTAACAGTTTAAGTAAGAAGCAACATTTGAAGAACTTTACATTGTGTCAAAGTCGATAGGCTACGACCAACCAAGTTTTTGTCTTCAATTCTGAAGTCGAATCGGTCAAAAATGGGTGATGATCATTGTTTTAGCTTTTAATATTTGCGACCAAGAAAATATTAGATCATAAGTCGAATAAATTACAATTTGTTTTCTAATGAACGGGAAATTTAGGATCAATATATGATTCAGAAAATTTCATGTCTTTATCCCGTTAGTAAACTAATCAAGATTTGCTGCTGTTGTATAAATATCGTCATAGTGTTGTAGCATATCTTTGTGCACTATAACTCAAACTGTGGCCAAACAACTCTGTTAAGAAATCTACTATTTCGGGAATAGATGCATGAAAAGGATCAATATGTCTTTGACGACAGAACATAATCCATCTGGATATATAAACTTCTAGGCTAAGTATGAATACATTTATGTTCATCTAAGTCAAACAGACATTACCGGCCTGTTTTGGCTCCGTGGACTTTTTGAATAACTTACCAAATTCCCATCGATCGACGATACCCCTGTTTCGACTCAGTGGCTCCACGGACTTTTGGGATGAAAATTATGCTTAGTGGGAATTTTTCATAATCTCATACATACACCCGGAGCGTCTCCGCTGGCTCCGTCCTTGCAATGGGAATCTACATCCCAGAATGGCTCCACTGGCTCCACAGTGTCCACACTTCAGTGTCACTCGAATTGTTTTAAGAACGACCTAGTTCAATTTGCTGTTCAATTTGGCGAATATGTTTGTAGTGTTTCCTTTGTCTCCTACTCTGCTGATTTTGAGTACGGAGCCGGTGTAAAAGTACATTTTCCCCCTTAATTTTTTTGGCCCCCAGCCCTTATTTCCTAGAAACTTTTTGGCCCCCCAGAAAATGCAGCCGTAGTCATTCAGTGAATTTGTTCCCCACCCCTTCCCCCACCCCACCTCATAGTAAAAACAGTCCGCTAGGGAGTTTGGGTCCTGGCCCTTTTTTCCTATGAAATTTGGAGACAACAACTTGTCCACCCTTTGCAAGAAAAACCCCCTTTTTCTCACTTTACACAAAATCTCACTGCCGTTTTGCATAAAGCGCGCCTTTGTTTTCTTTAGTGTATCAGCTTATCATTTCTTATCACTTTTTAGCTTATCACTTTAGTACACAAAATTAATTGAAGGAACCGTACAGACACACCAGTAAATTTCCAAGTAAAATCATTCCGGAGGGGACCAAATTCACTAGGCATTCTTTAGGATATAAGGACCGGGGCCCAAATTTACGGGGGGGGGGGAGGGAGGGGTGGGGTGGGGGTGGGGGGGGGGGAGGGAGGGGTGGGGTGGGGAGGGGGAGGGGTGGGGGTGGGGGAGGGGGAAATTAAGTATTACACTGGCTCCACAGACAGACAGAGTATTTAAGGAGTTGCGAGGTATTCTGTAATTAAGCCAAAGGAGATGGGGTGGTTTAAAGGGATTGGGATTGGGATTCTGGAGGAGGGGTTGCTGGAACTGACCATTCCTACCCTGGTACAATAGTCGACAGATAACTTGTATTCTGTCGAGTGATCATTTGAAATTGCATTGTTTTATAAAGTGAATCTTATGAAAACCGGATATATTATGTTGTAACAAGATTAGGCAAATGCAATTAGGCCTACATGTAGATCCATATCAGTTAAATTTCCATGATAGTCTCAACGGTCAGCCTCAAAACGTGTCTCAAATTTCCCTGATTTTGCACCCAAGGAGGTTCCAAAGATTTTCATTTTTTTTCTTCTTCAGGGAATGGATTTTTAAGGAATTCATCTTGCAATATGTAATAGTTTCATGGAACAAGAGTTTTTAAATAAGAATTAGAATTTAACAAAGTTTGAGGTTTTCTTATCACAGCCTACTATTGACCCCTATGGTTGCAAGTAATTGAAGGATTGCAAGATTTTCTAACTTGGTTGTAGGAAGAGCTTTATATGTACCTGTAAAATATTTTATGTTATTATTTTACATTTTAGCATTTTATGTTTTGTTGGTAGTTAGCAAATCTTTCAAAGAATTTTTGTTTAATGTTTACCGTGTTACATTATTTTTACTGTGAAGAAAGTGTCAACTAAGCTTGGAAATTGAATTGATATGACAAATACATTACAAAATTGAAATTCCAAATAACAAGCCCTTCTTTAAATTTTGAACACCAGCCCAACTGAGACTTTCCTCATCTTTTTTATTAAGTTTTATCGTTATCACGTGCTATTTTTGTTTTTAATCATTCAGAAATCATACTGATATATTTCCTTGTGTACCTTTGTATATAATTTAGACTATATTGCTTAAACAAAAAAGGTGATGAAGCACTTCTGCTGTATACAAATGTATGCAGTTTATGTGTTTCCTTCACCAACGTCCTTGTAGATGGGTGTATGTATTTAATAAAACTATGAAAATATTTATTATGTTAATTTCTTTTATAAAGATAATTCACTTTCACAAGGCTTTACTAAAACGATAAATGGACTAAATGCACCTGAACTTTATCAAATAAAACCTTCATGTCCCATATAAAGCCACTTAATGTATCGGTCATACATATATCAAATTTTATACCACCATTTAAAGATTCATATAGTAATTTTACATGTGTATTTTATAAAGATTTGGATTACATAAATGTTAACAACAAAAGGCTGCCTTTATACAGCCATATAAACCCAAATAAAGAATTGGCCATATATGTTAATCAAATTTTATATACCAATATAAAGCAAAATCTGTAAATTAAATTGTATACAGCCATATAAAGATTGATATGGATTATATAGAAAAGGGCTTATTTTATAAAGCCATATAAAGAATTAGCCATATACTGCATGTTAATCAAGTTTTATATACCCATATAAAAGCCACATCTATAAATCAAATTATATACAGCCATATAAAGATTTATATGGATTATATAAAAAAGGGCTAACTTTATAAAGTTATATAAAGAATTGGCCATATATGTGATCAAATTTTATACACCCATAAAAAGTTTTATATGGAAAATTTCAGCACAACTTTTATACAGATTTATATTTCTTTATATGGCATATATCTGCAATTCATATCAATCCCATATATGGCCCATATATTGTATATGTCATTTAAAGAAAAGTTTGATATTTATCTGGCCATAATTGTTTTTTATATCTGGCCCATATATGGGATTTATGTAAGGGCATGCCAAGTCGAGTGGACTAATGAAGATGATTCTGATATCTAGACGATTCGGGCATGGTTGAGATTTATCTCTAATTTAAACATAACATACAGGCATCCGACACTCTCTGCCCGACTAAGAGCCCAAGTATAATCTTGTCAGCATGATGCCGAGTCAGGAGGACATGATTCTGATATAACGATTCGTGCATGATGGAGATGTATCTCTGATTTAAACAGTACATCTGACATTTTACACACTGCCCGACATAGTGCTTAGTGCCCAAATATGATGTTGTCAGCATAATGTGCCAAGCCGGCGGTCGAAATCTAGATTAGTCGGGCATGATTAAGATATACTCTGATACCAGGATAGAAGTGCACCCGTCATTTACATTTTTGTCCGACTAAAATCGGCATCCAGCAGCCAAGGGACGGTGGGATGGAGGAAGGGGAGGAAGGGGATAAGGAGCAAATAACTGTGATTTTATCCAAAACATTTTCAAAAGTATTCTGTATTTTTCGGAGAAACAAAAACATAAAAGGTATAGTTTGAACCATATTAGTTTTACTTTAATTTTTTTTTCAATACTAGGCCACCCATTTGTCCGACGAAATAGTCAATTACCGGACGATTTTTTTCAAGGGAGAGGTTGAGGGGATGGGGGGGATAGGAGGCGTCACACACCCCTTAAGTTACGCCGCTGGTCTCAAAGGCTGATGGGTCGGGAGCCCAGGACACAAACTTTTCTACATGATCATTATTTCTTGACGCAAAGACCCCAATATTTCACAATTTCACGGAAAACAGCTTTATCTTAATTCCCACTCAATATTCGTTTGGAAATTTCTGGACAGAAAATCAGCTTCAGTGTTAGTCTTGCCTGGTATATTAGGCTAGTCGAGTTAGCATATGACCTACAACAAATTTAAATCAATGTTTTTTGTTTTTAATCAATTTTATATATTAGAGAGACCATATACATAACATTCATAATAACGCAACCTTCATAAACAAGTTAATTAACTGAAATATTCTAATTATTAATTAACAACGGAAGTTGTTTGCGGAACTACTACATACAAAATGCACTCTAAAATATAGGTCATTTCTGTCTACAAGTTGGATCATTTATTGTGAATGTAATCTGGCCAAATAAACACAATGCATAACAAATAACAATATTTGAATCTGATTGTTACATTAGTAGCCTTGTTATTTTGCTTTATCATGTAACTAAGTAATTAATATATGTCATATGTTATTCAAATAAAGCCGAAATATGCTAATTAGAAGGGGCAAATTGTGAAATGCTATTTTGTAACCGCCAATGCTACAAACTGACAAAGCTGATTTTGGTCTTGAACTTTGATCACAATCAGACAATGTTAATTTTTGAACGGAGTGTCGGATTGACTTTATTTTAGTCTCAAATTGTTCAGAAGTTGTTATTTGATACTATTTATAATACTTTTAATCACATGTGACCAACGGAAATCCGCCATTCTAGCGTTTAACATATAAAAGATATCACAAATGTATCCATATACTATTTATACAGACAGGGGCCGCGGAGGTTGTTTGAATCTAAAGAAGGGGGGGCAGATCCGACAGGCATTTCAACTATGATCGTATTTTCAAAGCATGTAGCACAGCAGTATAGCTTTGTCAGTTCCGCCCCTCTCCCCACCAACCCTCCACACACACACCGGAAAATTTATAACCGCTTATCAGATCGTTTTTTCTTTTTTTTCTTTTCAGTTTTGTCATTACAATGGCCCGGGTTCAAATAGTAAGATGCCCCAGTATTAAAATTTGGAGTGGCTTGCAAATTTAGAAAGGCCCTATTTGAAATAATTTTACCATTTTAAGGTGGGAAAACAAAAAGTAGGCAGAGGTGAAGACTTTTTGAAAGACCAATATGTAGAGATGCATGCGAGCCCCCGACTTTTCTTTACTGAAAATTCAGAATAGTGTATGCGCGTGAAGCTCGTGAAATTTCACAATATTAGTCTTTTTAGGGCATTATTTACTTTACTTTCTTTAATGAAAAGATGAAATATTTAGTCTTTAAAGAAAAAAAATAACATTCTCAGCTACGATAGTGTAAAGGGGGCAGCACAAATGATCAAGTACACCAAGTGTTTTTTTTATGGGCAACTGACCAGACTGAGGCATCATTTTATCAATCCAACATTACATGTATTATGAAAGTGTTGTTGCTTTTTAAGCAGTGAGTTCCATCTTGGAAATGCGACTATGCAGGTAATGAACAAACAAGATGAGTACACACAGACACAGGCTGGGAATGCCAACCTGATATACTTGCCAATTATAAATCTCGATCTGAAGAATGAAAGTTGCATATACTCCACCTTATTATACATCACTTGTCATGCAAAAAGACAAATGACTCTCTACATTAGTTTAATTTGATCTACCACTTAGCTATAAATCAAGATTGATCATGACGACTAGTCCCCTGCCAAGGAACACCATTGAAGTGTAGTACTCCAGCTTGGTGAGTTTCATACTCTCGTGTTATATCTCGGATTGGTAGCATCAGGGAGTTGGAATAGAAGGAGTCAAGGCACTAGCATGGATGGAGTGATTGCCCAAGTGTTAAGTAAGAAACTTAATCGATGCTGTTGAGTGAAAATCATACTCTGGAGCAGTGAGAGCTCTTCAACTGCTTAACGCCCGCTTGTCTCTATTTTGATAGAAGATATCGAGGATGTCAACATCGAAGATCTTGAAAGTGCCTGATGTTACAGACCTTGGTGAGGAAGATGTTGAGCTTGTTGGATTTATTGATGAGAAGATCAAATCACATCATGACAGTGTCCAGTAGAAGTAAAACATCAGACCTGTGGTGCTACCTTTATGAAATTACATAGCTTTTCTTAGCTGCTGAAATATGATGCAGCTGGAAACTCAGTTTACATCCCTACATAGCATTCTACCAGTATTTGCAGCATCTACACAATTTGTATGCTCGGACAGGAAGAATATACTGTACCTGCACGATATCTCAAAGATAACCATCCTCAAGATTAGCAAGCATTTATCGAAGGTCATCACAGCATCACAAGAACAGACAAATACTGCGCACATGTCTACTGACCTAATGATAGCCACGATAGAGACAACACTAATGTGAAGCTTAAAGACCAGGAGAGGACGACTAAGTTGAAAACAACGTTTGGTTTGGCTTCTGAGCATGCCATCTGGAGCACAGTGGTCGTTTAATTAAGTTAGATGATCTCTGTGGCTCACATTACAAAGTTCGGAACAGCATAAAGATATGTTCCATGCAAGAATCAAACAGGATACTTTGGACTCTGGAAAGTTCGGACAGTTTTTGAATGACCCTAATACATTTAGCAGTGGAAACCGTGATTTGAAGAACATTATCAATGACCAAATATTTGGTGATCATGAAGTGAATGTCCTAGATGTTATAGCATTGGTGAGTGAATTATGAATTTAAAACCAGGCGCAAGAATGCAGTGGTCACGATATCAAAGAATCCACGTAATAAGATTGGTGACGAAGAAGTTCAGATCAACTCAGATTTGCTCTTTCAACCACTTGTTGTCATTCCATCTATGAAGAAGTACCGCATTATGAAGTCAATCCGACACTTCGTTCTCGAGACATGATCGTCAAACTTGAACCTAGGTTATAGGTGAAACTAGCATTTCTGGTAATTTTTACAAAAAAATGTATATTTAATGAATTAAATACCGTTTATGGTTCGCATGCAAATTGACACCCATATTATTTGAAAATAGCATCCCACTCTGACCAAAATAGCATCCCATGTCCCACATGGCATCCCGCCCCATGTCCTACATGACAATCAATCCATCTCATGTCCCACATGGCATTCCACACATGGCATTAACCCTATGAATGCCATGTCCCACATGGCATTTACCCTATGTCCCACATGGCATCCCATCCTATGTCCTGCATTACATACCATAATGTCCCACATGGCATTCCTCCTTATGTCCCACATTGCACTTCCCCCTATGTCCCACATGCCATCCCTCCCTATGCCCCACAAAACAGGAACATTGTGGACATTTTAAGGCCAAAATCAGCTTTGTCAGTTTGTAGCACCAGCGGTTACAAAGATAGCATTTCACCATTTGCCCCTCTAATTACCATATTTCGGCTTTATTTGCACCACATAAATATATTAATTGCTTAGTTACATGATTAATCAAAATTATAAAACTATTAATTTAACGATCAGGTTGAGTTATTCTTATTTTGCTATATGCATTGTAATTATTAAGACCGAATACATTCGCAATAAAACGATCCAGCTTGGGAGACCAAAGTGACTTATCTTTTAGTGTGTATTTCGTATGTAGTAGTTCCGCAAATATCAAATTTTTAATTACTATATTTCAGCTAATTAACATATGATGGCCGCGTCGTCATGAAGTGTGATGCTCAAAATATGGTCTCTATACTATATAGGATTGATTAAAGAAAAATCTTTGATTTTAAATTTGATGTAGGTCAGGTCATTTTGACTCTATATCGACTAGCCTATATGGGCAGCTGAAATCCATACATTTGTTAAAATCTAAACTCCATAACCAAATTCTTTTAGCAACACTATCACAAGTACTTGATTTGATACACCCATTTTATTCAAGTAAGTCACAGTGGTTGAATTGTCACATAAAACTGGAATATGTGAAAAAGGCAAATCATGACAGAGATTTTAAACCAAACCCTATCAGTCCATTGCAAGTAGTTTTATATAGTTTATGTGATATGACTTTTCAACAACATTCCACATGCCGCAAGCTTTACGATTATGTAAAAACGCAGCCTAATCTAACATTGAGGCATCACATGTTAGTGTTTCATGTACCTGTCCGTGGGATATTGACTTGAATGCTTTGTCAACATTCATAAACCACCAATTTGGTCCATTAGCAATAAACTTAAACTGAACGATAGCAAGACGGAGATTCTTCATATCACGTCGCGCAATGTCAAATCAAGCAATATTGCTGGCATTCAAGTAAATGGAACTGTAGTGGAACCTGTGCAATCAGCTCGCAATCTCGGTGTCATTTTTGACAAACAGCTGTGCATGACACAACACGTTAACAACATTTGCAAGAACGCCACACACGCAATCAGATGCATTGGTCGAATCAGACACTATCTTGATAATGACACTACCGAGAAACTAGTACATGCTTATGTGACTTCTAGGTTGGATCAGTGTAATTCCCTTTTATACGGATTGCCTGTTATCGAGATCATGAAATTGCAACGAGTCCAACATACCGCCGCCCGACTTGTAACACGCTCGAAAAAGCACGAGAGTATTTCCGAGATTCTGCGAAGACTCCATTGGTTGACCATTCGTCAGAGGATTGCCTTCAAGATTAATCTACTCACCTACAAAGCGCTTCACGCACTGACACCATCATACATATCAGATCTTGTTACACAATATGCCCCATCGCGGTCCTTACGTTCTTCGTCGCAAAACCTTATCAAGCCCCCTACATGTCGTTCTCGCACTTCTTATGGAAGACGTTCTTTCATGAAAGCGGCTCACACCGAATGGAACAAACTGCCTTTGCACGTTAAACTTGCGTCTTCAATAATTGTCTTCAAATCCAAACTTAAGAGTTTTCTTTTTACACAATGACCGTAGATCTAAATTTTTGTATTCTGTATATACCATAATCATTTTTACTCTTTTACACCTATTTCTACATAAATGTTTTTTAAATCTGCATTTCCATTTTAAATTTGCATTCCATTTTAAATATGCATTTCAATTTTAATGTTCGGTACTTTGTAACTTATGAATTTTAAGTTTTTTTTTGTTTTTTTCTCTTCCATTTTTATTGTATTGTACAGCGCTTTGAGATTCTTCTGAGTTCAAGGCGCTTTATAACACCAGCTATTATTATTATTATTAAGTTCGGATCTACTTTCAGACGATAACACTGTTTTGCTGTCAAAATTACCACGAGACTCTTTTAATACAATAATCTTGTCTCTTTCAAAGGACCTGTAATATAAAGATCCATATTCAATACCAGGGAAATTGGCTACCAAAAACCTCTGATAAATTACGAATACTAACAGATAAAACATTCAATAGCTCCAAGACCTTACTTTTAGACTTGCTTCTTTTTTCATCAGAGAGTGAAATTTTCATTGTCACAGAATTAAGTTTAGAACCCCAAAACTTGATATCTTGGCGAGGGTTTAACTCTGATTTTTTTTGTCACGAATATCAAATCCTAACTCTGAAAAGTTAACTGTAGCAGACACTGCTGCTACACATTAATCTTGTGTATCACCTTGAATATACAAATCGTCTGTATTACCAATTACATTATAAACCCAAACTAGGCAAAGATGACGGAATGGGTTTGAGCAAGTTCGTGAAAATTCGATGAGCTGAAGCAAGGCTATTTGGCAAACAAGTATATTCCCTAAATTTTGTTTATGTAGTTTGTGAATTGAAACAGAATAGTAAGCGTCTTTTAAATATACAGGCGCCATGATACATCCTGGCCGCAAACTTGTTACAGAAAACATAAACCATCCATCTTGAAATGGTGATATTAAACAGATTCGTTAAACTTTTTAAGATTGAGGAATATTTTGTTTGAACCATCATTTTTTGGGACAAAGAAATTAGGTGATATAAAATCTGCGATAGATCTGTTTGTTTTCGAAATTACCCTTTTGTTCAACAAATTAATTATTTTAAGTTTTAATGGGGATTCTCACAAAAACTTTTGTTCACGTGAATGGCCTTGCATTGGAGAAGGCGAATTATTGATAAACTCGTCTTTGAGGCCCTTAATTGTTTGTAATACCTTAATATTGGAAGTTATTTTAGTCCAAGCTTGATAAAAATGTTTCAGGCGGCCTGCCACTTTCTTATCATTGATTACAACATGGAATTTACAAGAGGTAAAACATACCTCACCTGCATAATTGCTTAGAAAACCTGTTACTTCTTCTGCGTCTCCTTTTGGAAGTGATATGGCTTGTGATTCCAAGCTCTGCCTCGAGCTAAACAAGAATGGGACATTCTACCTCTTCCCATGAAAGTAGAAGGCTCTCTAAGGCCTGTCACTATAAGGTTGGTAGCGGGCGAAACCACCACGTGCAACTTGTAAGCCCATTTTTGTGCTTCACCCATTTTTGTGCTTCACCCATTTTTGTGCTTCACCTATTTTTGTGCTTCACCCATTTTTGTACTTCACTAATGTTCTCAGTGGCGTGGTGGCGCCCCCAGCGAAGCTTTTTGAGAGGGCGCCGAGTGCTCAAGGGGGCCCCAAAATCGTCCTAAAATATATCTTTTCAGGCCCTGGAAAAATTTATGTGTTGATCAATAACTTCTTATATACTATATTTGCACGTAATATTCCATATTTGTCATCCAAAAGCGCATAAAATTTCCACAGAAAAACAAATTTCCGGGGACTTAACCCCAAATGCAACCATCGGCACTCAAGCGACCCCTGGATTTGCGCCTGGACAATAAAAGATGTATGGAGATAGCTCGTCAGCAAAATTTAATATCTGCCTGTACCATGAAGGATAGCAATTTGATTGAATACAGCTGGTAGAACTTTTTCGAGAGGGCGCCGAATGCTCACAGGGACGCAAAATTGTATTGAGAATATATTATTATAAACTTTTTTGTGAATCTGAATCTGAATCGGTTAAGTCGGCAAAAATCCTTCAAGAGGACATGAACGCCAACCGAGCGTAAAAAGTATGAGTAAATAATAAATAAAAAAACTAGTTAGCAATACAAGTGTTAGTAAGTTTAGCTTTGAAACAGTTGAGACTTAGTGTATGTACAATGTCTGACGGTAAAACATTCCAATCCTTTAGTGTGTGAGGGAAGAAAGAGTGTTTATATACATTCTTTTTAGCATAGGGAACCTGGCAATTAAGGTCATGATTATTTCTTGTATTAGTTCTGACGGTGGGGATAAGTTCATCTTTATTGATGGCGACAAGATTGTTATTGATTTTATACAGCATATGTAGCCAAGTGTTGTATCTTCTTGTTTTAAGCAGGGGCCAATCTAATTTATAAAGCATGTTTTTTACACTAGATTTATAAGAGTAGTCTGCTATAAAGAACCTGGCTGCTCTCCTTTGAATAGATTCAAGTTTATCCACATCGCACTGGTGATGGGGGTCCCAGACTGCAGATGTGTACTCAAGTACTGGCCTGACTAGAGCTTTATAAGCAGTGGATTTAACGTCGGTGGGACAGTTTGAGAGGTTACGTTTTAATAGGCCAAGTATAGAGTTAGCTTTCTTGGTTATGTTATGTATATGTTTATCCCATCTAAGTTTATTATCAATTTCAACACCTAGGTATGGGTGGAAGTTGACATGTTTTAGTGGCTGCTTGCATAAGGTATAAACAGGTGATTTAAAGCTAAAAGTTTGTTAAGATCATCTTGGAGGATTTGTTGGTCAGAGGGGTTATCAATTGTTCTGTACACAAGGCAGTCATCAGCAAACAGTCTGACTGTGCTGTTTATATTATCAGGGATGTCATTTACATATAAGAGGAAAAGTAATGGACCCAAGACAGTACATTGTGGTACACCGGATAAACCCTGTTTAGAATCAGAGATTTCACCATCGCAAACAACACGCTGGATGCGGTTGTTGAGAAATGATGCAAACCAGGCCAGAAGATTTCCATCAATGCCATAGGCGGAAAGTTTGGATAACAGGCGCTGGTGGGGGACTTTATCAAAGGCTTTTGAGAAGTCAAGAATAGCCATAGAGACGTTACTGTTTTGGTCAATTTGTTTAGGGATATCATTTATTGTTAAGAGGAGTTGTGTTTCAGTCGATCTTTTTGCACGGAAGCCATGTTGTAAATTAGTTAAGATATTATGCTCATCAAGGAGTTTTATCACATGTGAGTGGATTATATGCTCAAGGATTTTACTACAAACGCAGGTGAGGGAAACAGGTCTATAATTAGCTGGGTTTTGTTTATCACCTTTTTTAAAAACGCTACATATGTTTGCTTCTTTCCACTTGTTAGGGATAGTACCATTATCGACAGAGGTTTGAAAAAGATCAGTTAGAATTTCATAGAGGTCATCAGCGTGTGCTTTTAGAAACCATGGTGGTATTTGGTCAGGACCCGAGGCTTTGTTGGGGTCTAGGTTATGCAGTTGCTTTTTGACACCTTCTGGGGTAATTATAAGTTGGTTTATTTTGCTGTTGGTAAGTGGTTTAGTTACAGGAATTTGGGAGGTGTTTTCTTCTGTGAAAACACTGAAAAACTGGTCATTTAGAATGTTAGCTTTAGTTTTACTGTCACTGCAGAGTTTACCGTTATTTAGTAGATCAGACACACCTACAGAGTTACTTAAATCTTTTGATATAGGACCAGAATGCCTTTGGGTTTTTCGTTAAGTGAGTTTTTAAGTTGATCACAGATGAAGGTGTTTCTAGCTTCTTTGAGGTTTTTATGGACAGCCTTTCTAAAGCTTCTATAGGTAGTCCAGTCATTGGCTTGTTGATTAGTCTTAGCTTTTTTAAACAGTTTATGTTTTTTCCTGCAGAGACGGCGTTGGATACGGGTAAACCAGGGCAGATTTAGTTTAGTTGAGGTGAATTTGTGAGGCGTGTTTTTATCAATAATCAATTTAATTTCTTGTTCAAAGAAATTCCATTTTTCATCAACATCAATGGAGTTATTGAATTGAGTATAATACTGCAGTTTAAATTTGGTCAGGTCTTCTTTTATTCGTATTATGTTAGTTTTTTTCTTTAAATAGATTTTACGTTTAGGTATCTTTTTACGAGGGAAGATATTTAGGGTCAATTCAACAATATCATGGTTACTTATACCGGGAATGACATTAGCTGAGGTAAAAGCTGGTGAATTGTTAGTAAAAACAAGATCAAGGATGTTGTTATCTCTGGTGGGTGACTGCACCATTTGAGTGAGATTGAATGAATTGGTCACTTCAAGAAGAAATTTGGCTGCTTTGGAGGAAGCGTTAGTTCCTGAAATAATGTTTTGACTCCCAGTCAATATTAGGTTGGTTGATATTATCAACGCTGTAACTGTTTTCTCTCAAAGCTTTGTTTTTACATTTAAAAGAATGAAAACCATTTCTAGATCCAAGCTAAAAACACATATTGTAGTCAATGGGATTTTACATTTGAACATTCGTTCCAAAATATATATTCCTTTTAACTAATTTTATTGTGGAATTGACACGATTTTAAGCAAACTTCTGCTACCAAAATCAAGCCAAAAAACGCCTACCAGGACGTCAACCTTGATTAAGCAATTTTCTGCTATCCTCAGCGCCCCTACCTGCAGTTTCGCCCCATAGATGTGACACAGTTTAAAGCCCTTTTCTGCTATCAACACCACAAAAAAAACGTATGCCCATGTTTCCTTGGTAACCCTTGGGTTCCCACTGGTTCTTCGCTCCTATATCATGCCTATAGAGTTAACACAATTTTAAGCAAGAACCAGTTTGCCCCCTCTCCATCCTTTTTGAAATTTTCTTTGGGAAATCTTCAATTTCTAAAAAAATCTCCTTTAATTTTGGGGAATTCTTCAATTTTCCAGAAATTTCCTTCATTTTCGGGAAAATTTGCTTCCATTTTCGTGGAATTTCCATTATTTTGGGGATATTTCCTTCAATATCTATGAAATTGTTTTCAATTTTTGGAAAATTTCCTTCATTTTGCGAAAGTTTTTCAATTTTCGTGTAATTTCCTTCATTTTGGGGCTATTTTCTTTAATAATTAAAAGCTTTTTCTTCAATTTCGGGCAAATTTCCTTCATTTTGGGCAAATTTTCTTCATTTTCGTGAACATTTGCTTCCATTTTCGTGAAATTTTCATCATTTTGGGGAAATTTTTTCAATAATTAGTAAGCTTTTCTTCAATTTTTGGCAAATGTCTTTCATTTTAGGCAAACTTTCTTCATTTTCGTGAACATTTGCTTCCATTTTCATAAATTTTTTATCATTTTGGGGATATTTTTTCAATATTTAGAAATTTGTCTTCAATTTTCGGAAAATTTTCTTCATTTTGTGGAAGTTTTTTCAATGTTCGTGAAATTTCCTTCATTTTGGGATATTTTCTTCTATTTTCGTGAAATTTCCTTCATTTTTGGATATTTTCTTCGATAATTAGGAAGTTTTTCTTCAATTTTGGAGAAATTTCCTTCATTTTGGAAAATTTCTGTCATTTTCCCGAAAGTTTGCTGCCATTTTCTTAAAATTTTCTTCAATAATTAAAAATTGTCTTCAAATTTTAGAAAATTTCCTTCATTCTATGGAAGTTTTCTTTAATGTTTGAAATTTATCCTTCTTTCAAATTTCAGAAATTTCCTTCCATTTCCAGCATTTTAGGGAAATTGTTCTTCAATTTTCCTAATTTTGGGAATATTTTCTACAATATTTAGGTAGTTTTTCTTGTTTAAATTTCCTTCATTCTGCAAAAGTTTCCTCTATTTTCAGCATTTTTTCATTGTCCCTAGACTTGAAACACTGATTTGATGCAATTTCCTAAACGGTGCAGTATAAACGGTGAATGCCAATTTAGATCTATGTGCACGTTTTACTTGAAGAACATTTTGTATTCTATTTTGGAGGGGGAGGGGGAGGGGCAAAACGTCCTTGCAACCCAGTAAAACATGACCCACCACGCCACTGGTCCTTGACATGCCTTTGAGATATCATCCTCAAAAAGGTGAGTTGTAATAGCCTGTGAGCACAAATGCTGAAAACTCGCGGCTTAGGTCGGGTTTAATCAGCTCACAACGAGTTGGCTTAAGCTCTAGGTCACTTTGAGCAATAAAAGCCAAAGATTTGAACATTTTATGCACAACACTTTTATCAATCTCTGGCAAATTCAAAACCGGTTGTGCTTTGCAATTGTAGTAATTATGCCTTTTATCAACATAAGTTGCACCTTCTGCAATTTTAAATCTCTGCTTCTTGTAGCAGGTCTTAGCTTATCCCATATTAGCTGGTTAACCAAAGTGGGTTGCAAATTTTCTCAGTTATACCAGGGTGCAAATATTCTGATTCTTTTCTTTTGTCTTCCAACATTTTGCCTTTAAGCAACTTTGGCAGGAAAAGCTGGCCCTTTTCCCCTTCCTGTACAACAACATCCAGGACATCATCAAATTTATTATCACCAGCCTTAGTTGCCCTGAAAATGCTTGAAACATCGTCATCAAACTAAAGTTGTTGAGAAATGTCTCTTTGAGTGACAACTGGGAAAGAACCTGAGGTATGAGGTTGTTCAATACCTGATGGTAAAATGGAGGGCATGCTGCCTAAATTTTCAGAAAACTGTTTGCACATTGCGTGGCCTCTAAAATTGCTTTTTATTATAATTTGATACTTCTGGAGTTATACCAGCAGGTAACTGTTCCGCTTTTGAGGAATTAAAATCGATATCCTCAGAATAATAGAGTTCTTCATCCGCCATGTTAATTTCCAATTATGACTTTGAGAAATGCAATTATGCCTATCAAATTTGTATAATTATGCCTGGTAAGTTTAATTCAAACTTTAGTTTTACTTTAATCTACAGCTAGGTAGTAATTTGAAATCATTTATACTAAAAGTAAAGAAGCAATACATGTATGATCTTTTGCAATTATGCCAATAAATTGAAAACGGCGATTATGCTACAAGATGAATATGACCTGATGATCTTGCAAATACGCCACTAAATGGACAAGATGAGCAATTATGCTATTAGATAATGAGGCTTTCTACAGCAGCATGCTCTCTCTCGTAGTCCCGGAATGCAAGGCATTTGAGGAGATAGAATGAACAGTTTTTTGTGATATGAAGACCTGTGTTTTGTCTTAGTGTGATAATCAAAATTACAATTCCTCAAGAAAAATGGACTGAGTTCATAAGCATATCTGTCCCCTCCCACAAAAATGTATGGGGGACATGAACCCTGTCACCTGAATCACCACTTATTGACACCTGAATCACCATTTATTGTCACCAGAATCACCACTTATTGTCACCTGAATCACCACTTATTGTCACCTGAATCACCACTTATTGTCACCTGAATCACCACTTATTGTCACCAGAATCACCACTTATTGTCACCAGAATCACCACTTATTGTCACCTGAATCACCACTTATTGTCATCTGAATCACCACTTATTGTCACCAGAATCACCACTTATTGTCACCTGAATCACTACTTATTGTCACCTGAATCACTACTTATTGTCACCTGAATCACCACTAATTGTCACCTGTATCACCACTTATTGTCACCTGATCCCTGCCTGAATCACCACTTATTGTCAAGCATTCCGCAGTTGATCACCACTTATTGTCAAGCATTCCGCAGTTGAAGATCTGTTTTAAACATTTACATAAGGACTACCAAGTCATATCAGAATATCAGCAAAATATCCATGGGAGTCAAATATCAATTTTTTTTGTTCTAAGTGATCTTGTCACATTTTCATCAAAAAAAAAGAAACTTAAATGAAAACAAAAATACACACTGTTGGTTTCACAAAAGTCACAGATTTTATTACAACTTTTTCCTCTAAAAATCCTCATTATTTCATATATTTTTCACATATCAAGCTAATGTGTTCTAGCATTTCATGGGAATGACCCATTTCGTAACACAATGCGTGAACTTGTAAACTACGGTGGAAACTGACATTTCTTGGAGAAGAATTCTAAGTGTTCCCTACTGAGATAAGTGGAACATTCCATTGATAATGGAACCTTCCATTGTTACAAAACAGGCCTACAAAATTGTGTACAAAGTGTTCCCTACTGAGATAAGTGGAAAATTCCATTGATAATGGAACCTTCCATTGTTACAAAACAGGCCTACAAAATTCATCCTTTAGATTTCTTTTTTCAGTGTTATGTTGTCTGTTTTCTGATTGTCATTGTTTGAAATATAGTGAACAAATTCATCCAAAATCATACAGCTTGCATGTATGTATGAATATTCATTATTCAAATCAATTGGGCACTTCAAGGCCTCTTGCTGTAGTTTAAATTATGGAAGGTATCTAAAGAATATCAGCCACAGACCTCTTCAACATTTAGCACACAAGCACATCCAAACAGCATCCAAATAATATCATAATAATATCTCATTTTCTTATCTATTTTAATTGAGAAGAAATGCAACAAAAATCCAGTTGATACCTTAATAATTCTAATGCTGATCAAACGTGATCTCGATTTATACAACATCCTGAAAACTAGATATGTGATTACAGTGACTGGATAATACGCTATATGAGTTTTTTCTCTCAAACCCACATTCAATTAAATTGATTCCCATCTGAGATCAAATTGCTTTTGAAATGTACTTTAATTCTTATTGGCTTAAATTTGGACAAATAAATGATGCAGTAAAGAGCGTCGAGTAACACCGTAATGACTTGAGTAAAACGCAACACTAATATCTTTTGCTAGTGCTAATGCTGTTTCTAAATGATATGAATCATAATGCTCATCAGTTTTCACATCACTGTTCGATTCATCACTTAAAATCAGCCTTCTATGACTTGACTTGTGACAAGTATAATGTCTTTTTCCAAAAATGATTTCCGATTAATTAAACAAAAAAAACCCTGACTAAAATTTCTTAATAGAACACACACATGATATGAATTATCCATTATCAATGTATAAAAGATTTTAAATTTATTGTGGAGAAATTTTCAGGAAAGTTTCAATTGTTCAGACAAAATCTTTTAATTAACGGTTTTTTAAAGGTTCATTAAGGTTCAAAAAGTTGTTGGTGACCTTTTTTAGGTCGATTACTTAGCCCAAAAATAATCAAAAATTCTTTATTGAGATTGCAAAAAAAAAAAAAAATGTATGATTCAGGAAAAATCTTGACCCCCCCTTGGGGTGTACCAGATAAAAGATGCAGCTGATACCAGATAAAAGGTGCAGTTGGGATGTGCTTGCCTACACTTCCATTTTCCACACTGACCCCACGAGACAGATAAGTATTTGATGATTTTATTGGCACGTCAAACATATTTATTCTGTACATGTTAGTACAATACATCCTGCAGTTATTCATAACAATGATTCCATACTCTCCATATAAACACTCACAGTTACTCTTCTGCTAAAATGTAGCTTACATGTTAACCTAAGTTTAAAATCATCTAGAATTGGAGAGAAAAAAAGAAGAAATGTCTTGGCTCATTCGTCAAAGTTTTTATTTCGTAAACTTGTAATCCTCTGATTTACCAGTGGCTGATGCTACGAGCTAAATTGAAAAACAATTCTAAATATTTATTTCCGAGCAGAGCGTGTCAGGGGGCTCAGTAAGGTAATCCCCATCAGGCTGTTGTAAATTTATCATTAGGACAGGCTATTTTTGCAAAGTGTCTTTTTTCATACTAGGTATATATGATTGGATTTTTCCTGGTCTAAGAAAGTTTGTCAACATACCCCTTGAACATATGGTATCCCATGTAATAATAATGAAGTAATATCTTGATACAATAACTTTCCTTTGTTGGTTGTAAGTAGTAGTTTCCTTTGCACACAAAGAAATAAGCACAAAAGATGACGATGAAAATTTGTCTTCTCATGAGACGATGCATGTGTAATATCTAATCTATCCCATCACAAGTTTCTAGCATGTTCATCAGACTATATTGTCTGCTTTGAGCCAATGAGACACCATTTCAGCTTAAAGAACCAATGAAAAGATTTGAAATTCTTTTATAAGCATTTGATTGGCCAGATGAGTTTTGTGCATATGTAAATTTACTGTTGCACTGTGATTCACTCAAGCTGATATGTATCAAAACACAGCAAAAAGAGATTTGTGACTCCAAAAAACACTGTTTACATACTATTTTTACAAATGCTTACATATAGGACTATTAATCTAATATACAAAAATGCACTGCACAGTTTGGAAAAACTGTCACTCAAATTTTACTATGTGAATAAAAAAAATGTTCCTCTCTTCAAAATGATTTTGATCGGGAGATAAAAAGATACATTGAAAACACAAAAACAAGTAAGTCAGAGCTTGATATTGAAGTTGATAAGAAAACAATGCAACTAACTTTTAACTTGTTTCAGGCATAAATGTTGGCAGAGAGGGGGTTGTGTTGAACACAATGATTTTTTCATACGCAACGTTAAAGCAGATGTTTATAAACTCAACATCAGCTAAAATTGCACGTAAATCATATACTTCTAATGTCCAACGTATACAATGCCATCCAAATAAGGAACTAATCTGTTTTTTGTGGAATCACAACAACTAAAATCTAGAATGAAATTGTGGCATTATGTCATAGCTTAAACACAATACACCTACAGAATCTAAGGTAGTTAGATTAAACAAAATACAACTACAGATCTAAGGTAGTTAGATTAAACAAAATACACCTACAGATCTAAGGTAGTTATATTAAACAAAGTATAACTACAGATCTAAGGTAGTTAGATTAAACAAAATACAACTACAGATCTAAGGTAGTTAGAATAAACAAAATAAACAAATCTAACGTAGATTAAACAAAATATAACTACAGATCTAAGGATTAAACACAATACACCTACAGATCTAAGGTAGTTAGATTAAACAAAAAATAACTACAGATCTAAGGTAGTTAGATTAAACAAAATACAACTACAGATCTAAGGTAGTTGGATTAAACAAAATATAACTACAGATCTAAGGTAGTTAGATTAAACACAATACACCTACAGATCTAAGGTAGTTAGATTTTACAAAATACAACTACAGATCTAAGGTAGTTAGATTAAACACAATACACCCACAGATCTAAGGTACTTAGATTAAACACAACACACCTACAGATCTAAGGTAGTTAGATTAAACACAATACACCTACAGATCTAAGGTAGTTAGATTACACACAACACACCTACAGATCTAAGGTAATTAGATTAAACACAACACACCTACAGATCTAAGGTAGTTAGATTAAACACAACACACCTACAGATCTAAGGTAGTTAGATTAAACACAATACACCTACAGATCTAAGGTAGTTAGATTAAACACAATACAACTACAGATTTAAGGTAGTTAGATTAAACAAAATACACCTACAGATCTAAAGTAGTTAGATTAAACAAAATACACCTACAGATCTAAGGTAGTTATACAGTGTTGAACACAATAAAACAGCAATGTTGATCTAAAGTACTACAAATACTTTGCAATTAACCAAACGATCTAATTCCAACTCTGCCAAAATAAATGACGATGTATATGGTTTTGTAAAATGTTGTTTAGATACCAAATAACATCAAATTTTTTCAGAAGATGCTGATTTTGTAACTTTATAACCTTCTCCTCCAAATTCTTAAAACTCATTAATTTTTCTGTTTCTTCTTGTTTTGATGAAGGTCAAAGTTTTTCTTCCATATAATTCACTTCAAATTGAGACTTTCTATTAAACAGTAATAAATATGGTATCTAAGTTACATTTTCAAACCCCCAGCTGTGTGTTAGTTTTGATGTGAGCGGTGCAATCAGCAATACTAATATTAGGAATTAGAATGGGGTAAAAATTATTTTATAGATATATTACTCTCTTTATTCCAACATTTTACTGCATGATAAAGCAAATGATACTACAATGGAATTCAGTCTCATACCTATAAACAAATCTCTATATTCAAATTTATAAGAAAGTTCTGAAATACAATCAGAATAATGATAAAGATGAGATTATTGTTGATCAGTTGTTTGACAGGAAATCATGAAAAACAAATCTTATATCAATATCAGTCAAAACTTCCTGACTTTTGGCAAAAATGCTACAATTGAATCTCACTTGAGGAAATCAATAGTTGTGAAATTAGTATTATTTGTTCAGCAATCAAATTACACAAAAAGTGGCTTCAGCTGATCAATTTTAAATTGTCCAAAAATGTAGATAATTCAGAAAAAAATCCATCTACAATGCATTTACTTTCATTATCAGAATATATATGAAGGCAATCATATGGCAAAATCTGACTTAACATGTTACTTTCAAAACTATTCAAAATACCATGGGATGAGTATCCTGAATCCTGGATTTAATGTCATCCCCAAAACAGCACAGACAATGCAATCGTTTCTGCAACGCCATCCATTTGCCTCCTGTTGCCATGGATAAAAACAGTTCTTATGGGATGTATAAGATAAAGAGCAGTCACTTGCTCATACGATGTTCTTCACTCTTATCATTGCTCGCACCGCAGTAATGGCCCTCTGTAGAAAGATAAATCAAAGAAGGTGGACTAGAGATTGTTACATGAGAAGCTACACATGATACATTCCATGTTAACATGTCGATCCCATCAACCCTTGTTTTGATTTCACTGATAATGCAATGAAATCAAGGTGTGTAAATGTGGTACAGTCGGTGCATCCCAAGGTTATCATCAGAACGATAAAAGCACAATGCCAACACTTCTAATGACTGTGCCTCTTGCAAAACTTGAGAATATTAAGTACTTTTTTTATACAACTAGAAGGAATACATGATTTGTAGGGTCAACTGCACTCAAGGGCTATCCAAAGGGAATGGAACGCATCATAGAAGTTAAAGGCAAGCTGTCATATTAAGGTAAATAGAAATATACCATACAACTGGACGCTTCTGATTGGTCAAAATAATTGCACATATACTGACAAGCCGACCAATAACCACCGCTGGATGTGACGTTACTTGTATGTATCAAAATTACCAGTGGGGTTCCCTCTTTAACCCAACACTGCAAAAGATACCAACATCTAATGACCTGACTATGGTTTGGCAAAGACTCATGATGAAGACAGTGACTGTATGGTTTAGCAAAGGGATGTCACTCATGATGAAGACAGTGACTGTATGGTTTAGCAAAGGGATGCCACTCATGATAAAGCCAGTGACTGTATGGTTTAGCAAAGGGATGCCACTCATGATGAAGACAGTGGCTGTATGGTTTAGCAAAGGGATGCCACTCATGATGAAGACAGTAACTGTATGGTTTAGCAAAGGGATGCCACTCATGATGAAGACAGTGACTGTTGGTTTAGCAAAGGGATGCCACTCATGATGAAGACAGTGACTGTATGGTTTAGCAAAGGGATGCCACTCATGATAAAGACAGTGACTGTATGGTTTAGCAAAGGGATGCCACTCATGATGAAGACAGTGGCTGTATGGTTTAGCAAAGGGATGCCACTCATCATAAAGACAGTGACTGTATGGTTTAGCAAAGGGATGCCACTCATGATGAAGACAGTGGCTGTATGGTTTAACAAAGGGATGCCACTAATGATGAAGACAGTGACTGTTGGTTTAGCAAAGGGATGCCACTAATGATGAAGACAGTGGCTGTATGGTTTAGCAAAGGGATGCCACTCATGATGAAGACAGTGACTGTATGGTTTAGCAAAGGGATGCTACCCATGATGAAGACAGTGACTGTATGGTTTAGCAAAGGGATGCCACTCATGATGAAGGCAGTGACTGTATGGTTTAGCAAAGGGATACTACCCATGATGAAGACAGTGACTGTATGGTTTAGCAAAGGGATGCTACCCATGATGAAGACAGTGACTGTATGGTTTAGCAAAGGGATGCCACTCATGATGAAGACAGTGACTGTTGGTTTAGCAAAGGGATGCCACTAATGATGAAGACAGTGGCTGTATGGTTTAGCAAAGGGATGCCACTCATGATGAAGACAGTGACTGTTGGTTTAGCAAAGGGATGCCACTAATGATGAAGACAGTGGCTGTATGGTTTAGCAAAGGGATGCCACTCATGATGAAGACAGTGACTGTTGGTTTAGCAAAGGGATGCCACTCATGATGAAGACAGTGGCTGTATGGTTTAACAAAGGGATGCCACTCATGATGAAGACAGTGACTGTTGGTTTAGCAAAGGGATGCCACTAATGATGAAGACAGTGGCTGTATGGTTTAGCAAAGGGATGCCACTCATGATGAAGACAGTGACTGTATGGTTTAGCAAAGGGATGCTACCCATGATGAAGACAGTGACTGTATGGTTTAGCAAAGGGATGCCACTAATGATGAAGACAGTGACTGTATGGTTTAGCAAAGGGATGCCACTCATGATGAAGACAGTGACTGTATGGTTTAGCAAAGGGATGCTACCCATGATGAAGACAGTGACTGTATGGTTTAGCAAAGGGATGCCACTCATGATGAAGACAGTGACTGTATGGTTTAGCAAAGGGATGCTACCCATGATGAAGACAGTGACTGTATGGTTTAGCAAAGGGATGCCACTCATGATGAAGACAGTGACTGTATGGTTTAGCAAAGGGATGCTACCCATGATGAAGACAGTGACTGTATGGTTTAGCAAAGGGATGCCACTTATGATGAAGACAGTGACTGTTGGTTTAGCAAAGGGATGCCACTCATGATGAAGACAGTGGCTGTATGGTTTAACAAAGGGATGCTACCCATGATGAAGACAGTGACTGTATGGTTTAGCAAAGGGATGCCACTCATGATGAAGACAGTGGCTGTATGGTTTAGCAAAGGGATGCCACTCATGATGAAGACAGTGACTGTTGGTTTAGCAAAGGGATGCCACTCATGATGAAGACAGTCCCTGTATGGTTTAGCAAAGGGATGCCACTCATGATAAAGACAGTGACTGTATGGTTTAGCAAAGGGATGCCACTCATCATAAAGACAGTGACTGTATGGTTTAGCAAAGGGATGCCACTCATGATGAAGACAGTGGCTGTATGGTTTAACAAAGGGATGCCACTAATGATGAAGACAGTGACTGTTGGTTTAGCAAAGGGATGCCACTAATGATGAAGACAGTGGCTGTATGGTTTAGCAAAGGGATGCCACTCATGATGAAGACAGTGACTGTTGGTTTAGCAAAGGGATGCCACTCATGATGAAGACAGTGACTGTTGGTTTAGCAAAGGGATGCCACTCATGATGAAGACAGTCCCTGTATGGTTTAGCAAAGGGATGCCACTCATGATGAAGACAGTGACTGTATGGTTTAGCAAAGGGATGCCACTCATGATGAAGACAGTGACTGTTGGTTTAGCAAAGGGATGCCACTCATGATGAAGACAGTGACTGTATGGTTTAGCAAAGGGATGCTACTCATGATGAAGACAGTGACTGTATGGTTTAGCAAAGGGATGCCACTCACGACGAAGACAGTGGCTGTATGGTTTAGCAAAGGGATGAGACTCATGATGAAGACAGTGACTGTATGGTTTAGCAAAGGGATGCCACTCATGATGAAGACAGTGACTGTTGGTTTAGCAAAAGGATGCCACTAATGATGAAGACAGTGGCTGTATGGTTTAGCAAAGGGATGCCACTCATGATGAAGACAGTGACTGTATGGTTTAGCAAAGGGATGCCACTCATGATGAAGACAGTCCCTGTATGGTTTAGCAAAGGGATGTCACTCATGATGAAGACAGTGGCTGTATGGTTTAGCAAAGGGATGCCACTCATGAAAAAGACAGTGACTGTATGGTTTAGCAAAGGGATGCCACTCATGATGAAGACAGTGACTGTATGGTTTAGAAAAGGGATGCCACTCATGATGAAGACAGTGACTGTGTGGTTTAGCAAAGGGATGCCACTCATGATGAAGACAGTGACTGTTGGTTTAGCAAAGGGATGCCACTCATGATGAAGACAGTGACTGTATGGTTTAGCAAAGGGATGCCACCTATGATGAAGACAGTGACTGTTGGTTTAGCAAAGGGATGCCACTCATGATGAAGACAGTGACTGTATGGTTTAGCAAAGGGATGCCACTCATGATGAAGACAGTGACTGTTGGTTTAGCAAAGGGATGCCACTCATGATGAAGACAGTGACTGTTGGTTTAGCAAAGGGATGCCACTCATGATGAAGACAGTGACTGTATGGTTTAGCAAAGGGATGCCACTCATGATGAAGACAGTGACTGTTGGTTTAGCAAAGGGATGCCACTCATGATGAAGACAGTGACTGTTGGTTTAGCAAAGGGATGCCACTCATGATGAAGACAGTGACTGTTGGTTTAGCAAAAGGATGCCACTAATGATGAAGACAGTGGCTGTATGGTTTAGCAAAGGGATGCTACCCATGATGAAGACAGTGACTGTATGGTTTAGCAAAGGGATGCCACTCATGATGAAGACAGTGACTGTTGGTTTAGCAAAGGGATGTCACTTATGATGAAGACAGTCCTTAATATACACACACCTTTTAACACAAGAAGTATCTCTTATATTTAAGCACAAGAGATGTTGGGTATCTTTACAAACTAACTCACTTGCCATAATATCATTATGGTTAAAGAGTAGCCAATTAAATTGGTATGGTCAATTTCCAACTTGAATGAAAACAAGATATACATTTTTACGTTTTTAATTAGTTTCAATAAAATGCATTAACAATTGTTTAAAAAAATAAGGGTGTGACATCACTCTCCTACAGTATACTTTCTGCAAGTCATCTTCATACAAATATGTCACACATTTAAAATTCAACAAGACCTCATCAGAACAAGACATAAGAGTAGTTTCTTCACTGTTCTCTTCGGCTTTTTGTCCTCACAAAAAGATTGACATATCTAAGCTAGAAACATAAATCAAAGGGGGGAGGAATTCTACATTTTCCAGCAGAATAACAAAATATACATAAAGTATTGAAAAACACTGTCCCCCCCTACTTTGTGGAAGAAAAGTTTGGCCTCATATGTCTCTCTCTCTTTGTGGACCCTGGCATAATAACCCTGTGTCTGACCACTGAACTATAACACTGTATTTGTGAAAGACCACATCAATGCAAATTGTGTAGATATCACCTGGATTTCAATTCAACTGTTGGCTTAATTACAATTTCACTGATGATATTTCAAACCTACCTGCCATCTTCTTTTAATAACGTATTTCTTCAAATTGGCTTTCTTGATAGCAGTGGCGCTCTGTTCCTTTTTCAACCAATCATGTTCAAGACATTGTGCTGCCGACATCCTTTCCCTGTAGATCGACATTGAGATTCACAATTAAAAATCTCATTAAATTACAACATGGTATAACTTGCCAAAAAAAAAAAAGGTATAATTTGGCAAAACTTGTTTGCATTGATATGTGAATAATATGACTTAATAGATCATTTTTGAAGTTGATATCAATTGATGCATCAACAACTTAGATGATAATATCAATGGCAAATAACCTGAATAGCTTTTAACAGTACACCCAATATTAAAGGCACACACGAAACCTATGATTACTTGCACAACAGAATATAATTTTCTAGCAACTTTATATGAATCTATCTCCTATCATGTATTATCCTCTGAGTGAAAATAACATTCAAATTCAGTTTCTCAAATATAATTTCTCAATTTTACTGCATTTTTAATTTTATGATTCATTTTTCATCTTTATCTGGTTTTTAATTTTCCAACATTATTATCATGATTTTAAGGAACTAAAAATTCCATTAATATCCTTTTACTTTCTTTTCCTGATCTATCTTGTGTCAAGCTTTTAATGTTGAGACCCATTGGAAGATCCACCATGTGTTGAATGGACAACCCCCCCCAAAAAAGACATGATAAAAACAATTAGTCCAGGAGATACCCTAAAAGTAGGGAATGATACATTTCCAAGAAGTAGGGGGCTGCCATTACATGATTACACCATAATACTCATAATGCCACTATGCTCTTCTATATACTTAGTGTGTGGGTCAAACTTAAAACGGTTAGGAAATTTGTTCTAGGTTTTGGAACCACATGGGATATGAGTATTAAGTTACTATAAGAGTAAATGAACAAAAATGTGTTGCTTCAAGAAATTTTACCGTTTAGATTTCGAGAAATTTGGCTTGGAAAATCCTGACCTTGATCTGAATTCATCGATTACTTGCAGTCATGTGGGTAAAATGAAGGAGACCACTTACTAGGCCTCTAGGTATATACATGAACATTGAAGGTAAATTACATTGATTATGGGTTCAAGTAATTGCAACACAAAAATGTTATCTCCTATCCGAAACATAGGAGATCTCCTACTTTTAGGAGATCTTCTACTTTTAGGAGATCTCCTACTTTTAGGAGATCTCCTACTTTTAGGAGATCTCCTACTTTTAGGAGATCTCCTACTTTTAGGAGATCTTCTACTTTTAGGAGATCTCCTACTTCTAGGAGATCTCCTACTTTTAGGAAATCTTCTACTTTAAGGAAATCTCCTATTTTTAGAAGATCTCCTACTTTTAGGAGATCTTCTACTTTTAGAAGATCTCCTACTTTTGGAGATCTCCTACTTTAGGAGATCTTCTACTTTTAGGAGATCTTCTACTTTTAGAGATCTCCTACTTTCAGGAGATTTCCTACTTTTAGGAGATCTCCTAAAAGTAGGAGATCTTCTACTTTAAGGAGATCTCCTATTTTTAGAAGATCTTCTACTTTTAGGACATTTTCTACTTTTAGGAGATCTTCTACTTTTAGGAGATCTCCCGACTGACAATAATCATAAAATGGAATTATTTCAAGCTATATACAAGTAACAAAGGGTCACTGAATAGTTCATATGAGTGGACAGTAAATGTAGCATTTCAAAGGTAATAAACAGGCAGACACGATATCAGACAAACTGTTATAAATACTATCAGATGGCTTAAATCTTATGCAAATTCATTACTTTTCAATTCTGCAATTCCATAAGGGTAATGAAAGCAGTTGATTCCAGCTAAAACCTTTTGGCCCTTAACACTGATCAACATCTTACTGGAGAAGACATTTTTATGATTTCCAATGAAGAAAATTTAGGAAACAAATTTTGCATTCCATTCTAACATCTTCAAACTATTTTTATCTTTTAAAATTTTAGTCAGAATGACGTGCCTTTTTAATGAGTGAATAAATAGCTTTGCTGCAAGTTCAAACCTTTATGAAGTTGAAACGAGACTCACAATTAGAAGGACCTAGCTGCAGGCAGGTATGAGTGAACTGTAAGCTTGTATGAGCTATAATGAGCTAGCTGCAGTTAGGTACCCCGGGTGGCTCAGTTCCTAGGTGAGGTATATGTATATGTGCAGCCTGAGCTGGTGCCTTTTTTAAAATAATTTTTGTAGAAAGGGTATCAAAAAACCCAATTCTGTCATACTGCAGGTCTGAAAAATGGCATATTTTCACACTGCAGGTGTCAAAAACTGTTTAAATTTAAAAGGAATAAACAAATCGCACATTTTCTGAGTGCAGGTGTAAAACATTTGTCTCATACTGCAGTTACCAATAAACTCTCATACTGCAGGTATGATTGAATTCCTGGGCGGCACATACCTACCACTGAAGTATGGAACAGCACCCCGGGTAGGTACAAACTAACTGTAAGCTTCTATGAGCTATAATGAGCGAGCTAGCTAGGAGGCAGGTATGAGTTAACTGTATTACAGCTTGCATAAGCTATGACAAGCTAGCTGCAGGTAGGTACAAGCTAACTGTATTACAGCTTGCATAAGCTATGACAAGCTAGCTGCAGGTAGGTACAAGCTAACTGTATTACAGCTTGCATGAGCTATGATGAGCTGGCTGCAGGCAGGTACAAGCTAACTGTATTACAGCTTGCATGAGCTATGATGAGGTAGCTGCAGCTAGGTACAAGCTAACTGTATTATAGCTTGTATGAGCTATGACGAGCTAGCTGCAGGCAGGTACGAGCTAGCTGCAGGCAGGTACAAGCTAGCTGTAAACTTGCATGAGCTATATCAAGCTAGCTGCAGGCAGGTATGAGCTAACTGTATTACAGCTTGCATGAGCTATGACGAGCTAGCTGCAGGAAGGTACAAGCTAACTGTATTATAGCTTGTATGAGCTATGACGAGCTAGCTGCAGGCAGGTACGAGCTAACTGTAAGCTTGTATCAGCTATAGGAAGCTAGCTGCAGGCAGGTACATGCTAACTTTAAGCTTGTATGAGCTATAACATGCTAGCTGCAGGCAGGTGCGAGCTAAGTGTATTACAGCTTTTATGAGCTATAACAAGCTAGCTGCAGGCAGATACTAGCTAACTGTAAGCTTGTATGAGCTATAATGAGCTAGCTGCAGGCAGGTACATGCTTACTGTAATACAGCTTGTATCAGCACCCTTATATGAGCTAACACCAACTGGACAATTGTAAAGAAAGTAACTTACTCTGCTTCTTCCAATAACAGCTTCTCAATGAATTCTTTTGCCATGTCTGAGATTTCATCAAATGACTCGTCTTCAAAGTCCCACTCCATCTTCAGAATATTGGTCATGGTATCACCATCATGGTCTCCCATAAATGGTGACAAACCACTCAATCTGAAAGTAAATACATACAAAAAAACATAATTATAGAGTCAATCTTATTTGCTCTATTTGAGAAAAACTGGGGGAAGAATTACACATTTTACTAGCTAGTAGATACAGTTAGTGGTAAAACATTATGAGGTACACTGACTCAGTGGTTAAGGAGTCTTGCTTGTACATAGAAGGTACCAGGATTGATCCCCATTGTGAGTGCTACAATGGTCCTTGAGCAAGACAATTCACTTTGCTTGCTCCAGTTCACTCAGCTGTGAAATGAGTACCTGCACTGCATGCTGCTGACCTGCGATATACTGGTGTCTTACCTAGGGAAGTCATGTGATCTGCTTACGCCAAGGGTAACCGGGGTAAGCACTGGCTTGATGGGCCGTCATGGCTATAGTATGGATTTGTAACAAAGTGTCAAACAGAAATTTGAAAGAAGTATTTTCGTATCATTTTTGTTTTTAGGATATATTGAATTATAAAAATGTCAAGAGTTTGTTAGAAAATAAGGCTGGGGTAGAAAGTATAGGTTATAAATATAACATCCTCACTACCCTAATCATTGTAACTGTGGCTTCATGAAAGTTACTTAACATCTTTTCCAACCGAAAATCTTTCTCCTACAGTTCTTACCATCACAAAACTACAATTACTATCACATTCATCATGTGACTTACTTTAATGAAAGACTTGTCATATGAAATTCTGTTTTAAGATTTTGAACAACAACTGAGCATGGATAGTAAAATATCCATACATAAAACAGAAGATAATGCAACAGATTTTGTAAGTGTTGTTTAATGTACAAGTTCAAAATCAAGCAGCATAAACACAACATTGGATTTAGTGTCAGCTTTTTTTAATAAGCGAAATTACAAACATCAACTTTTGCTGAGGTGCAACAGCTAGACTGCTGTCTAGACTAGAGAGTCATGTGAATTCATCTACCCTGGTCATATGGTAGGCGACTGGAGAACTATTAACTCCTGAAGCTATTCACACCTTGTGAGTTACAGTACTTTTACTTCTCTTTCCTAACTCGATACAGACATCAGAATTTATTTCTTAATTCATTCTAAAAAAAGCGTTCAAAACAGAGTGTCAATTTCTGGACACTTTTTTTCGAAAATATGAAATGATCATTTTGGTGCATAGCTTTAGGATTTCTGCATGTACCTCACATTAAAGAATTAAGGTGATGAGCTGTCAGTGGCATAGCCAGCATTGTCCAAGAAGGTCCTAGACCCCCCTCCAAGGACAAAGTCTTTCAAATTAGCCCACTTCTGAGAGAAATTTTGTTTTTTAAGCAAAAAAACAATGTTTATCCCAAATTTTCTTTGAAAAAGTCAGAACCTCCCATCCCCCCCACCCGTCCATGGCTATGCCACTGAGCTCCCACCTTTTCAGTTAGAAACTAAAACTAATTTCTGTAATTGAACTATCAATATCTTTTACAGATACAATTCAAGACACTTACAAAACATAGCAAATAATACCAACACTCCACATATCTGTGTTGTGGTGGACAGGGTTATACGACACCACCTCTGGGGCTAGAAACTCAGGAGTACCACATGACACCTGCAACCCCTTTGTGAAGATTTGAGCAAGGCCAAAATCGATGATTTTTACTTTGTTGCTGTTTTTCCTGACACAGAGGATGTTCTCAGGCTGCAAGAAAAGAAGAAGTTCAATTTTAAGAAAATGATACTATGGCTTTGTGTTTATTTTTGAAAAAAAATGCTACACAGCAAAATTGTTGGGACCTCCATCAAACTAATTAATTACAACTATTCTTATTATCACTCAAACCCCTAGCCTGATCGTGAAAGGACAGGGTACAAGTGACCAAAAAGAGCATTTACAGGGTAGCAAGGGGCATGCAACAAGGGTACTGGGGCACTTCAAATTGTAATTAAGAGAAAAATCAAAACAATATACCTTCCTCCTTGTACATTGGGGAACTATAACACTTTCTTGAATAAATATATAGAACGTGATTGTTAAAAAGTTTGGTTTTAATTTTGTTTGGTATGTGGAACACATTAAACGTGTTTCAGGTCTTTGGCCTATTCTGCTTACCTTGTGTTGCACTTTGGACTTACTAAATATGTAAAAACAGGAAAACATTTTATTGTGTACAAAATATAAAGAATTTGTAAAACACGGACACAGTGGAGGTAATAGGGGCAGGATGGAGGAAAAGAGGGGCAGAATGGAGGAAAAGAAAGGCAGGATGTGGCACCTCTCTTAAAAAGGTGAACTAGGGGTCTGTCACATAATTGCAGTGGCTCAGTGGAGAGGTGCGGTGGTTCTGTGGAGAGGTACAGTGGCTCTGTGCAGTGGCTCAGTGGAGAGGTGCAGTGGCTCTGTGCAGTGGCTCAGTGGAGAGGTACAGTGAAAAGGTACAGTTGTTAGGAAGTTATGCTCATAAGCTAAGGTACCGGGTTTGAGTCCCATCGTGAGCACTGCATTGTGCCCTTGAGTAAGACACTTAACTGTACTTGCACCAGTCCATAATCAGCTGTAAATAAGCACCAGCACTTGAACACCAGCACTGCTGTGGGTGTTGACCTACTATGTATTGTCCTACCCATGGAGAGTCATGTGCTCTCATCTGCTTACACCAATGAAACCAGGGATAAGCTAGGGCCTTCAAGACCCAGGTAAAGATTTGTCAACCCCAAAACCAAATTTCCTTTGTACATAATTTATGTTCGTGATGCCCCCATCATCGTAGAGGGTTAGGAGCAAGATCATTTACTAAAAGATTATATAACATTTATAAAGGTCTTTAAAGGTATCTGGTCATTTACAACTGCTCCCATTCAAGAAAGTTGGTGATTGATTGAAAAAAATAACTTAACACAAGGAAATAAGTTGGTTTTCTCTTTGTGATGTTACAAATTTGAATAAAATTTGCATAATTTAGCATAAGGGCTTAAAATTCAAAATGTTGTAAATAGTCAATTTTGAAGTGACATTGATGAAACGTTTTGTAATTTTCATGGCTGATAGTATATTTTCATGGTTGATAGTATATTTTCATGGTTGATGTATATTTTATGGTTGATAGTATATTTTCATGGTTGATAATATATTTTCATGGTTGATGTATATTTTTATGGTTGATAGTATATTTTCATGGTTGATGTATATTTTTATGGTTGATAGTATATTTTCATGGTTGATGTATATTTTTATGGTTGATAGTATATTTTCATGGTTGATAGTATATTTTCATGGTTGATAGTATATTTTCATGGTTGATGTATATTTTTATGGTTGATAGTATATTTTCATGGTTGATAATATATTTTCATGGTTAATAGTATATTTTCATGGTTGTTAGTATATTTTGATGGTTGATCGTATATTTGCATGGTTGATAGTATATTTTCATGGTGGATAGTATATTTTCATGGTTGATAATATATTTTCATGGTTAATAGTATATTTTCATGGTTGTTAGTATATTTTGATGGTTGATCGTATATTTGCATGGTTGATAGCATACTTTCATGGTTGATAGTATATTTTCATGGTGGATAGTATATTTTCATGGTTAATAGTATATTTTCATGGTTGATAGCATACTTTCATGGTTAATAGTATATTTTCATAGTTAATAGTATATTTTCATGGTTGATAGTATACTTTCATGGTTGATAGTATATTTTCATGGTGGATAATATATTTTCATGGTTGATAGTATATTTTCATGGTTGATAGTATACTTTCATGGTTAATAGTATATTTTCATGGTTGATAGCATATTTTCATGGTTGACAGTATATTTTCATGGTTAATAGTATATTTTCATGGTTAATAGTATACTTTCATGGTTGATAGTACATTTTCATGGTGATAGTATATTTTCATGGTTGATAGTATATTTTCATGGTTGATAGTATATTTTCATTCTAAGTGACAATCCAGGGTGACCTTCTCTAGACCTCCCATGAAGAACTGTTTGAATTTAGTCCACTTCTATCGACAAATTGTCAAAGAAAAACTTTTTTTATTTTTTAATCGGAATGCTAGAAGGATTTACAAAAACATTTTTGTTATCCCACCCCCTCCAAAACAAAAAAAGAAAAAAGTACAACATATGCCGGAAACTCTTTCCTTAATTCCCATTGTTATTCATCTTCCCCAAACTTTTTAGCGCTTTTATTTTCGTCCCAGTATCATTCGACGAAAGTCATGCGTCACATGTTCCTATGAACTACGCAACAACTTTTGTCAATATCAAATCCCCCACAAATCAAAAGAATATCGATCAGTCCGTTATAATGTTAAGTGTATATGGGGTTTATAACAAATGTGATTGGTTATTTACATTTGGACCGGTCAATAAGCACACCTTGGGCTCTTGGGGGTGTAATATTTACTTTGTTAAAGTTTGTTTGTATGGTAAGTGACGGACTTGGCAAGCTGCCAGCAGTGATTCACAAGGATTAAAATGTGAACCTGAACTGTGTGTATGTACGTATGTTTACGCAAAGAGCTTCGTGTACGGGAGATTTTATGATAACATGTACCTTCAATTGCGTTAAATTCCTATAGTTCAGTTGTTTTGCTTAGAATTTAATGTGCGTAATATATGTTATGTGTGTAAATCAGCTGATGACAAATAGAACGAGATTAAAAGGAGATCTATTTAAACACTTAATTAATTAACCGAATTGAACTTTTGAGTGGCGGGCGGAAGAGTAAATCTTAGGGCCGAGTGCTGGGCAGGAATTGCAAGTCCTGGGCGGGCCCGCCAAGCGCCGCCCACCGTAGCTAGAACCCTGGATAGTATATTTTCATGGTTGATAGTATATTTTTATGATTGAAAGTATATTTTCATGGTTGATAGCATATTTTCATGGTTGATAGTACATTTTCATAGTGGATAGTATATTTTCATGGTAGATAGCATATTTTTATGATTGAAAGTATATTTTCATGGTTGATAGTATATTTTCATGGTTGATAGTATATTTTCATGGTTGATAGTATATTTTCATGGTTGATAGTATATTTTCATGGTTGATAGCATATTTTCATGGTTGATAGTATATTTTCATGGTTGATAGCATATTTTCATGGTTGATAGTATATTTTCATGGTTGATAGTATATTTTCATGGTTAATAGCATATTTTCATGGTTAATAGTATATTTTCATGGTTGATAGTATATTTTCATGGTTGATAGTATATTTTCATGGTTGATAGTATATTTTCATGGTTGATAGTATATTTTCATGGTTGATAGTATATTTTCATGGTTGATAGTATATTTTCATGGTTGATAGTATATTTTCATGGTTGATAGTATATTTTCATGGTTGATAGTATATTTTCATGGTTGATAGTATATTTTCATATTATATTTTCATGGTTGATAGTATATTTTCATGGCTGATAGTATATTTTCATGGTTGATAGTATATTTTTATGGTTGATAGTATATTTTCATGGTTGATAGTATATTTTCATGGTTGATAGTATATTTTCATGGTTGATAGTATATTTTCATGGTTGATAGTATATTTTCATGGTTGATAGTATATTTTCATGGTTAATAGTATATTTTCATGGTTGATAGTATATTTTCATGGTTGATAGTATATTTTCATGGTTAATAGTATATTTTCATGGTTGATAGTATATTTTCATGGTTGATAGTATATTTTCATGGTTGATAGTATATTTTCATGGTTGATAGTATATTTTTTCATGGTTGATAGTATATTTTCATGGTTAATAGTATATTTTCATGGTTGATAGTATACTTTCATGGTTGATAGTATATTTTCATGGTTAATAGTATATTTTCATGGTTGATAGTATACTTTCATGGTTGATAGTATATTTTCATGGTTGATAGTATATTTTCATGGTTGATAGTATACTTTCATGGTTGATAGTATATTTTCATGGTAGATAGCATATTTTTATGATTGAAAGTATATTTTCATGGTTGATAGTATATTTTCATGGTTAATAGTATACTTTCATGGTTGATAGTATATTTTCATGGTTGATAGTATATTTTCATGGTTGATAGTATATTTTCATGGCTGATAGTATATTTTCATGGTTAATAGTATATTTTTCATGGTTGATAGTATACTTTCATGGTTGATAGTATATTTTCATGGTTGATAGTATACTTTCATGGTTGATAGTATATTTTCATGGTTGATAGTATATTTTTCATGGTTGATAGTATATTTTCATGGTTGATAGTATATTTTCATGGTGGATAGTATATTTTCATGGTTGATAGTATATTTTCATGGTTGACAGTATATTTTCATGGTTGATAGTACATTTTCATGGTGGATAGTATATTTTCATGGTTAATAGTATATTTTCATGGTTGATAGTATATTTTCATGGTTGATAGTATATTTTCATGGTTGATAGTATATTTTCATGGTTGATAGTATATTTTCATGGTTGATAGTATATTTTCATGGTTGATAGTATATTTTCATGGTTGATAGTATATTTTCATGGTTGATAGTATATTTTTCATGGTTGATAGTATATTTTCATGGTTGATAGTAAATTTTCATGGTTGACAGTATATTTTCATGATTAAAGTATATTTTCATGGTTGATAGCATATTTTCATGGTTGATAGTATATTTTTTCATGGTTGATAGTATATTTTCATGGTTGACAGTATATTTTCATGGTTGATAGCATATTTTCATGGTTGTTAGTATATTTTCATGGTTGATAGTATATTTTTATGGTTGATAGTATATTTTTTATGGTTGATAGTATATTTTCATGGTTAATAGTATATTTTCATGGTTGATAGTATACTTTCATGGTTGATAGTATATTTCATGGTTAATAGTATATTTTTCATGGTTGATAGTATACTTTCATGGTTGATAGTATATTTTCATGGTTGATAGTATATTTTCATGGCTGATAGTATATTTTCATGGCTGATAGCATATTTTCATGGTTGATAGTATATTTTCATGGTTGATAGTATATTTTCATGGTTGATAGTATATTTTCATGGTTGATAGTATATTTTCATGGTTGATAGTATATTTTTATGGTTGATAGTATATTTTCATGGTTAATAGTATATTTTCATGGTTGATAGTATATTTCATGGTTGATAGTATATTTTCATGGTTAATAGTATATTTTCATGGTTGATAGCATACTTTCATGGTTGATAGTATATTTTCATGGTTGATAGTATATTTTCATGGTTTATAGTATATTTGCATGGTTGATAGTATATTTCATGGTTGATAGTATATTTTCATGGTTGATAGCATATTTTCATGGTTGATAGTATATTTTCATGGTTAATAGTATACTTTCATGGCTGATAGTATATTTTCATGGTTAATAGTATATTTTCATGGTTGATAGTATACTTTCATGGTTGATAGTATATTTTCATGGTAGATAGCATATTTTTATGATTGAAAGTATATTTTCATGGTTGATAGTATATTTTCATGGTTAATAGTATACTTTCATGGTTGATAGTATATTTCATGGTTGATAGTATACTTTCATGGTTGATAGTATATTTTTCATGGCTGATAGTATATTTTCATGGTTAATAGTATATTTTCATGGTTGATAGTATACTTTCATGGTTGATAGTATATTTTCATGGTTGATAGTATACTTTCATGGTTGATAGTATATTTTCATGGTTGATAGTATATTTGCATGGTTGATAGTATATTTTTCATGGTTGATAGTATATTTTCATGGTGGATAGTATATTTTCATGGTTGATAGTATATTTTCATGGTTGACAGTATATTTTCATGGTTGATAGTACATTTTCATGTTGGATAGTATATTTTCATGGTTGATAGTATATTTTCATGGTTAATAGCATATTTTCATGGTTAATAGTACATTTTCATGGTTGATAGTATATTTTCATGGTTGATAGTATATTTTCATGGTTGATAGTATATTTTCATGGTTAATAGTATATTTTCATGGTTGATAGTATACTTTCATGGTTGATAGTATATTTTCATGGTTGATAGTATATTTTCATGGTTGATAGTATATTTTCATGGTTGATAGTATATTTTCATGGTTGATAGTACATTTCATGGTTGATAGTATATTTTCATGGTTGATAGTATATTTGCATGGTTGATAGTATATTTTCATGGTTGATAGTAAATTTTCATGGTTGACAGTATATTTTCATGATTAAAAGTATATTTTCATGGTTGATAGCATATTTTCATGGTTGATAGTATATTTTCATGGTTGATAGTATATTTTCATGGTTGACAGTATATTTTCATGGTTGATAGCATATTTTTCATGGTTGTTAGTATATTTTCATGGTTGATAGTATATTTTTTATGGTTGATAGTATATTTTCATGGTTGATAGTATATTTTCATGGTTGATAGTATATTTTCATGGTTGATAGTATATTTTCATGGTTGATAGTATATTTTCATGGTTGATAGTATATTTTCATGGTTAATAGTATATTTTCATGGTTGATAGTATATTTTCATGGTTGATAGTATATTTTCATGGTTATAGCATATTTTCATGGTTGATAGTATATTTTCATGGTTGATAGTATATTTTCATGGTTGATAGTATATTTTCATGGTTGATAGTATATTTCATGGTTGATAGTATATTTTCATGGTTGATAGTATATTTGCATGGTTGATAAGTATATTTTCATGGTTGATAGTATATTTTCATGGTTGATAGTATATTTTCATGGTTGATAGTACATTTTCATGGTGGATAGTATATTTTCATGGTTGATAGTATATTTTCATGGTTAATAGCATATTTTCATGGTTAATAGTATATTTTCATGGTTGATAGTATATTTTCATGGTTGATAGTATATTTTCATGGTTGATAGTATATTTTCATAGTTAATAGTATATTTTCATGGTTGATAGTATATTTTCATGGTTGATGTATATTTTCATGGTTGATAGTATATTTTCATGGTTGATAGTATATTTTCATGGTTGATAGTATATTTTCATGGTTGATAGTATATTTCATGGTTGATAGTATATTTTCATGGCTGATAGTATATTTTCATGGTTGATAGTATATTTTTATGGTTGATAGTATATTTTCATGGTTGATAGTATATTTTCATGGTTGATAGTATATTTTTATGGTTGATAGTATATTTTCATGGTTGATAGTATATTTTCATGGTTGATAGTATATTTTCATGGCTGATAGTATATTTTCATGGTTGATAGTATATTTTTATGGTTGACAGTATATTTTCATGATTAAAAGTATATTTTCATGGTTGATAGTATATTTTCATGGTTGATAGTATATTTTCATGGCTGATAGTATATTTTCATGGTTGATAGTATATTTTCATGGCTGATAGTATATTTTCATGGTTGATAGTATATTTTTATGGTTGATAGTATATTTTCATGGTTGATAGTATATTTTCATGGTTGATAGTATATTTTCATGGTTGATAGTCTACTTTCATGGTTGATAGTATACTTTCATGGTGGATATTATATTTTCATGGTTGATAGTATATTTTCTTCCAATTAGGCTAAAGTTGTTGCCTTTTGTCCACAGATCAAGTTTATGACTGCAACCAATAATCCTGCTTTCCATGATTAAGATCTTCATGAATGTAAAGCAAACCTCACCTTCATATCCAGATGAAGTACATTTTGTTCATGCATGAATTTGACACCATCACAGATCTGCCTCATGAAGAAGGTACATTCCTTCTCAGTCAGGTCAAACTCTTCGTCAATAACTCTTTCAAACAATTCACCTCCCGATACACTGTTGGAAAAATCAAGAATATACAAGAGTGACTATTTTTTCATTAGACTTAGAAGGTTTAGATTTAGACTGGTCAGTACATGAGAAACCTTAATTTTAAGGATGACCCACATCTTTTTCATTTATAGGAGAAACTTTAAATGGTTGTAGAACATTTTATGTGAATTGGAAATAGAAAAAAAACCTACAGAAAAGCCATGGGATCAAGAAAAAGTTTTCATCATTTTTGAGAAAAATTGGTATTAAAGAGGTGTTGTCTTAAAACAAATCGCAATGACGTCAGTGAGTACATGACATGTACCAACACATGTCATCAACGTATTACAATCGTTCAGAGAAGCGTATATTATAAATTGTGTGCATGTAGATTACGTACATATGGCATGTCTGTGTGGTAACAACATAACACAGCCGAGTTAAACAGGGCTGTGCAAATTCGTTGTTAGTTTAATAATGGAGCTATCAACTGCAATTAACTCAGATAATAGCAACGTGTTTTAATTCAAATGAGGGGAAAAGACGAAGGAAAAATGTTGCCTTGATGAGATTCAAACTCATTATGTTTGGCACAACAAGCAAATCCAAAACCCATAGACTAACCCATTTGGCCACAGCAATGCCGATTTGAAATGGTTACTCTATCATAGATTTAGTTTGAAATATGATCAAAAGAGCATGTACAGCCATTGATTGAAATTTCAACCAATCAAAAAATAAGAACTAAATGTCCTTATGCCGATATTGCACCCTTAAATGGGTAATTTCAAAAAGCAATTTCTCTCTTTTTTTTTTGGAGATTTTATCTGTTGAATCAACATTAAATGGCTCTCAATTGAGAGAACAAAAGCTGGCATAAGCTCCCAGATAATGCTTTGTTTTAGCAACCTTCAAAGTAAGGATTACTTAGTGATCCTTAGATCTAAGGTTTCTCCGTCTTCAGATCCACCACCTAAATGTTCTTGTGCTAGAATATGTCCAACTGAGAAAAACTAAGCTGTGACCAAACAAAATAGCAAACATAATTTATAGGGTTTTTGTCCCTTACATGACAAAAAGTTTCTCTTTAAGCCTACCCGCACCCGGCACCTGACTTAATCCTGAAAACTAAGGTATGGCAATTACCAACCGGACTTACTCTCCAGTTTAGTATTTGTGTTTCCACTTCAAATGATGACTGTTTATCTGCCAACCCCATGCAAACCACAGTCAAGTATTAAACCCAAGGCTATTTGTGTGTTTAAGATTACAGGAGCCAGTGAAGAGTAATCAGGCACTTTTGTGATTGAAATCACTCATCTGTGTTAAGTGTTTTAGTGGGAAAATTTTGTTTGCAAACTGGTGATAAAAATAGTTGTGCCTGAAGTGATGTGTGCAATAACTGTGAATGATTGACAAACCATTTCTCCTGAGGAAAGATATTGCTTTATGGAATTGAAATGTGTAGAAAAAATAGTTTTTGTAATTTTTGACGACCTTTTTGATATCAGATCTCCTTTTTTGCATATTGAATAGCATGTATCTACATTTTAATAAGAAACATTGGTATTCATCACTTCAATAGCTACAATGTATCTTCATAGGGGAAATACATTTTTGCCGTTTAATGGCACCAGAAAATTGTCAAAAATCCCTGAAATAATTTTCTTTGTTGTATTTTGCTCTGCTTCAACAAAAATTTATTTGTGAGAAAAAAATATTTGTGTGTGTGCGAGGGGAGGGGGCAAATCTGGACTTTCTGAAAAGTGGGGCCCATGTCTCATTGGCTCCTTTGCTTACAGTCTGACTGAAAGAAGGCGGTGCCACATTCTGAAAAATACAATGTGCTATTTTTATGTTTTAAATATTATAAAAACATCAGGTTAATGTATCCTCTAAATATTGGTGGCTATTCAAGGTCCTTGAGAGCATTTCCCATACCGAGCTACATGCTAAACTGCAGAAAATGTAGGAAGGTTGTATAAACTTACTATTCTAGAATCATGACCATCATATTTTTACCAGAGGCAAAGGCATCATATAACTGCAGTAGCTTTGGATGCTGAAGGATTCTCATAATTTCAATTTCATGTTGTACCTGTGAAAGACAAAAGCAAAATAAGATTCTGATCATTCTCATATTCTACAATATTCAGCTTTTTCTACCTTATCTAAGTGGTATTTTGGCATGTGAAAGTCTAAATCTTGTCTATGCATTTCCTGCAAGTTATACATGTGAATAAAACTGCTATTAAAAGCTTTAAAAATCTATTTAAATGTTTCTAGAATTGTGTACCTCAATATGGAACATATTTAAAACGTTTATACAGTCACTTTTGATAGCTTTGAGTTAAACATGTACACTGGTAAGGTAAAAGAATATTTTTAAAACACAAGGCACGTAAAAAGCAAAATTGATAGTGAAGAGTAAAGATTTGAAGAATCGCTCATGATAAGATTTCCACTTGCTCAAAGGAGCTCATTTATACACATAACTTAGTAGGCTACAGTGAGATTCTCCCTGCATGCACTGCTCATTATAGCCTCAAAACTAGTTGATTTTATTATGCGATCTCATAAGGGTTACAACTGCAAGCTTCTTGCAACCAACCCTTGTAGATATGTCAATCTCACTTTAAGCTTACCCGGAGCTTTCTACAAGCTTGCTAGGGTAACCTTGATGAAGTTTTGAAACAAGATCACAAATAAGACCTTTATGCTTACAGAACAATAGAGCTCATTTGGAGCTATGATCATGCTGCAAGCAGGTACAAGCTAACAGCAAGTTCATATGAGCCAATGACAACCTTGTACAAGCTAACAGCAACCTTGTGCAAGCTAACATCAACCTTGACAAGCTAACAGCAAACTTGACATGCTAACAGCAAAGTCGACAAGCTAACAGCAAACTCGACAAGCTAACAGCAAACTCAACAAGCTAACAGCAAGCTCGACAAGCTAATAGCAAGCTTGAATAGCTTACAGCAAGCTTGAATAGCTAACAGCAAACTTGACTAGCTAACAGCAAGCATAAAGCAATAAGGGAATTGTGAGCCAGCTCATGGCAAGCTAACAGTAAGCTTTCCATTGCAATAAAGACAACACTTGTATATCTCACCTCTTGTCGGTCTTTTTCATTGCGTGCTTCTATGTGTTTTGCAGCCCAGATTTTCTTACTGACTTTTTCAACGCATTTATTCACAGTACCAAATTTTCCTCTGGGAGAAAGTAGGAAAGGAAATGTGATGTTATTTACAACAGGGTTATCTGAATGTCAATCTAAATACTATTTCAAAATCCCAAAGAAGAACTGAATGGTGTTTCATTCTTCAATCTAATTGACAAAGTTATGACAATTTCTCAATTAAAAATGTTGTTTAATTAATTGACAAGTACGTTCATGTTACATACTATAGGTTAATTGAACGAAGAGAACAGTGAAGAAAGTGTTTATAAAACTAATTTCTTGTAATATTTTGATAATTAGCTTTGACAGATAACTGTGGAAACAACTGGAGAGGTGACATAACACACTCACATTATTCAATCTCTGTCCGAATTGTATTGATGTACCAACATTTTAATCATTTTAATCATGGGGGGAGGGGGATGGGGGAGGGGGAGGGGGAGGGGGGGGGGGGGAGGGCAGAAATTTGGTCTCATTGGGGTAAAGCCTATAAATCAGACAAAATATGTAACTCTACAAAATTGTCTGGGGGCAGAAGTGGGGGAAAAGCGATATCGTGGAGGGGCAAATTCCCTCCCCCCAATAGCCACTGCTTGTGACTCAAAATCCTGATTAAAACAATATAATATTTGCATCATAGTTTCATACTCAATCTTTGCAAAAATGACAGGGAATATCTACATACATTTTCCATGCTCTTGAAACACCTTGTTAATTTCAATGAAATCTGCAATCACTGGTTTTATTCATCCATGCATTGAGTGCCCTTTTTGTTTTGAAACTTCAAAATAAAAATATCATTATATTTTTTCAAAGAATTAATCCCAAGCTGGTTCCCCCGTGTTACAGATTCAAGTAGATGACTATTCTCACCTCCCCAATTCTTCTTTGATATCATAAAACTCCTTCACGTTTTCTTTTCTGACTTTAACATCTCTTGGTTCAAAGGCAGCCTCATCTGCAAACAAATATAAAAGGAAGCACTGATTGATTGAGCTACTGTGTTAGTTTTTCTAGAAAGCAAAGACAATCCCAGCATCGCTTGAAAAAACATCTGATGCCTAATTTGCAAATGAAATAAATACAATATTTGATGGATTATAATAGATCTTTTAGTATTGGGTTCAAATTCAGTTTGTATAAGCCTCTATAACACCAACAGCAAGCAAACTGTTTGATGTAGGGCACTGAGTGTACGTTCACTCAGAAGCATGAAGAGGAAAACTCCTTTTTATATCTAATATTCATTGCCTGCCGAGTATAGACGTACCCACAGAACCAGCAGGTATGACAAATTCATCTGCATGGGTTTAAGCTTGCCATCTCCTTTTCATCATTTCCATAATTGGAACTTTCATGAACTTGTGGAGAAAAAAAAATTGGATTGCAGTCCTTATGAGAGCTCAGTCATAACTCAGAAACAAATTAAATTCAGTTATTTTTAATAAAATGTAGTTCTACATAGAATTCAATGTGCCTTTTCATGTTTAGTGATGCAGTGGCCATGAGACAGTGTTAAGAACAAGAAGTACCTGATTTGACTCTGGGCCGAGTAGCTCTGTTGTATCTTTAGGCAAGACACTTTTTAATATCCTGCATGGCTCAGCTCCACTCAGGCTGTGAAATTGAGTCACAGTATTGTTAGGGAGTTAACCTGCGATGGACTGGCATCCTGTTCAGGGACAGTCCCCATTTCGCCATGGAAACCTGAGATAAATCCACAGCCCTAAGAGCCTAATGGCTTGGATGGATTTACCTTTAACTTCTATGTGCATGAATATTCCAAGTGTCACAACAATTTATGCAATATACAAAGTTGTGATATGCAGAAGTTACTACAAACTATGAAAGACAGTAGATGATGCTGAGTTATACTGCACATAAATACATTTTCTTTGTATGGGTTGATATATCATTGATTGATGTGGACAAATTTATACCAATCATGCGATGAAAGAAACTTGAGAGTCATAATAAGACAATGTAAGAATTGTGTCAAATGTTCTGTCAAGCTTCCATCCAATTGTGATGTATACTACATTTTAAAGTCTTTCACTGTAATTTTAATGTGTAAAAATGAAACACCAACATATACTTCTAAGGAAATCCTTGATGACATACATCAAATGAAATTGTGACAGCTCTAGACAATTTTGCAAGTGTACAAGTCATATTTAGGCATATATGTACAAGTCATATTTAGGCATATATGTACAAGTCATATTTAAGCATATATGTACAAGTCATATTTAAACAAATATGTACAAGTCATATTTAAGCATATATGTACAAATCATATTTAAGCATATATGTACAAGTCATATTCAAGCATATGTGTACAAGTCATATTTAAGCATATATGTACAAGTCAATTTAAGCATATTTGTACAAGTCATTTTTATGCATATATGTACAAGTCATATTTAAGCATATATGTAGAAGTAATATTTAAACATATATGCACAAGTCATATTTAAGCATCTATGTACAAGTCATATTTAAACATATGCACATGTCATATTTAAGTATATGTACATGTCATATTTAAATGTATATGCACAAGTAATATTTGGGCATAAATGTACAAGTCATATTTAAGCATATATGTACAAGTCATAATTAAACATATATGTCATATTTAAGCATATATGTACAAGTCATATTTAAACATATATGCACATGTCATATTTATGCATATATGTACAAGTCATATTCAAATATATATGTACAAGTCATATTTAAGCATATATGTACAAGTCATATTTAAGCATATATGTACAAGTCATATTTAAGCATATATGTACAAGTCATATTTAAACATATATGTACAAGTCATATTTAAGCATATATGTACAAGTCATAATTAAACATATGCACATGTCATATTTAAGCATATATATACAAGTCATATTTAAATGTATATATAATGTTTGGGCATAAATGTACAAGTCATATTTAAGCATATATTTCTCATGTGTGTCTAATAACCTGGAGTATGCACACAAGTAGCATTGCTAAAGGGGAATATGCCCAATGAAATATATACTTTTTTTGATGCATATTCATATGCCATTTATGATATTTATATTTATTAAAAGCTGCCCCACCCCTCCAAAACACACTGATGATAACAATTGAAGCTCCTTGAGTCAAAATCCTTTCCTTATTGTACAAAATGCCATCCTACACTTGACAGTGCTGAGCAATGTAGGCCTCAAGACAAGCAGATCAACGCATCCTCACCACTAATACCCATACCATATTTACAAACAACAAAATGACTGGCTGCTGATGGCATGGAATGCTTGGAATGCCAAACTACATCTGATAATACCAACGCTGTACATCTGAACAAGTCTTAAGATGTCTGCCGTTATGAATACAGACACACACAGGTCCAGTGCGTAACTTCTAGCCGGGATATGAACATTTTTTGATATCAAGATTTACACTTTGATTAGTTTTAGAAGTACCTTGTCTAGCTTGTAATGAAAATAGACAGTGTAATGGGGGTGTTAATCATTACCTATCACATCACATTTCCTGCCATTTCTCATGCAATGTTAAGTATAAATATACAACATTAACATAATAGTCTTTGGACTTTTTTGGGATTTCCTGAATGTAACATTGGTTACAACTTAATTTGCTCTAAAATGTGAATAAATATCCAACTTAAAAATCTATCAAGCATTATATTACTTGCATATGGATATAAACATCCCAAAACAGGAGAGAAATTATGGGTAACAGTTGTTCAAATAATCAGTAAATTAGTACCTGATTGCTAAAATATGGACGTATCAGTATATCCGCCTTGCATCATGGTCTAAAAATCAATATCAAAACTGAATATTTCAATTCTGTAGACATTTGTAAATATTGACAATTCTCTATGACAGAACTAAATCATAAAAGCAAGACGTTTTTGAAGGTATATTCACAGTGGTGGATACTGTGGAAGTACAGTGACTGTAATTTGTACAGGTTGACAGAGATATCAGCAACAATAATATTATTGCATGCAAAAATCAAGCATGACATAATCACTGAAACTTCAGTTTAGACCATTTTACATCCACGATGATGCTGAACAATTCCTTTTTAGTTTCCTCTGAAAACCACACTCCAGCTTGTTATGGGAACTTTTACAAGCTAAATGGAAATTTTCACTTTTGTTAGAACTTTTATGGATGTACTTGCTAATGTCATAGATGGTGCAGCTTATTTTTTTAATCCCTTACAACCACAAGTCCCTTACTTAACAAGGTCTTAAAGGTATATGCTTTAACAAGTTTATCCCATGTCACCTTTTGTTGCAGAGCACCATCAAAACTACTTATTCACAGTATTATATTCTAAATTGCTTACTAACATCCCAGACTAATAGGAAGCCCTGACTGTAAACCGGAAGTACAATTTCTGTCAATCAACTCTTATGTTTTTTGTTATGCAAATCTCTTGATCATTGTAGTATAAGCAGTGCAACACATCATTCACTTATTGCTTCAAATTTTAGCCATGCAAATAATATCAATCCTATCAAATCAGTAAGAATAAATTTGGAACGACAGCTCCACTCAAAAGGGACCGAATTTCACCAGAACCCTAATATTGCTAAAGCATCCTTAAAGATTGAAACATAGGACCCTGATATTTTCTTATCAAAAATTTCATATGACAATCCTATATAACCACCCCTCTACCCCCCCCCCCCTCCCCTTCCACACATACACATCAAATTGTTACTGTTATATGAGGGCCAGCTTGTTCTCAATAGGCATACTTAGAAAGACATGTTCTCTTTGCACTCATATACCCCTTGAACTTCAGTCTTCTTACTGGTTTTTCATAATGATTGTGTAATGATTCTAAAAAAAAATGGTCATATTTTTGTCATTTGCTAAAATGATTATTTTGCACTGATAACAACTTAGAAATAGGTCTCATTTTGAAAGTCTTTGGTATGACTTGATTGGGGGATGGAACTCATAACCGGAAAGCTGGTGTTTCACCGAGTGAGCTTCTATTCATTCAGCACATACCCCTCTACCCTTACTCAACATTCCAGAAAGTAAAATTTGTTCCATCTTATACAACTACTAGTCCACACATTCTATTCTTGATCAATCAATTAATTCTAAAAGCAAACTGAATAGCCAGATGCAGATGTGAGATTCCAAGGGAGCTATTTTTGCAACCATTGCTTCCAACGGAGCCTCATCTTAACGGCAGACAGCAGTGAACCTCCAGAACCTCAGTACCACATGCCAATCCCACTTTTGCCATTGATAAATTCCCAGAAACCAACAAGTAGACTTCACCTAATACAAATATAAATGCACTCACTTGTGGGCCTGAACTACCCAGCTGTGTCATCCAATAACAATGTTATCCCTCGGAATGCAGACAATTACTCTGTATTTCATTTGCACAATTTCAAAGTGTAGGGTAAAATAAACATATCTCATTTATGCCATGCCACACATTCCTCCAGCTAATATAACATCAAACTAATTTTTTTCAATTATTTGATTACGTTTTGAATTATCTTAAAGTTTTAACATTATCTTAAATAATTTTCTCTGATAGGATAAATCAGTGTCTGAATATTATGTCAGAAAATAATGAGTTTCTGATGATCTGTTTTGTAATCAATGCCTGCCTGCAGATTTTGTCATTAAAACATTATGTGCTTCAGCTTGATTGCACTTGTTTTGCATTTCAAGAAGGAAATTGGTGTAATAACTAACCTACATGTGTTTAGAAAAATGATCTGGTAAAGTAAGTTTGTATCATTCATTGCTGCTCGTTGGAAAATCTCCAATTTTTGGGAAGTGACTTCCATTCGGGGGATATTTTACCAAATTTGTCTTCAATCCTACCAAATGGTTTTTTATTTGAATAATTCCTTAGTGTTATCTCTCAATTAGGAAGACATCCCCCACCCCCTATATTACAAACTGAATCTTACCTGGTTCATCCTCCTCATCCACTTCTCCATCACCTGAAAAAAATTAGATAAGCAAGTAGAAAATCATTACTTTCATTCTACAATATTTCCCAACTTGCAGAAGAGGACTCCTAGATATACATGAAATTTACCAATTTATTCACAAGATGGAGTTATGAAGAATAATTACATGCGCATGGATATACTCTCACACCAAACAGTAAAAGATATCCCCTAACCCTTGTAGATGACTCTTTTTCACACAGCCAAACAATTTCAATAAGATACCGATTATCATAGGTCAGATTTTGTATTTATCTTTTCTAATAATGTGATAAAGTTTTTGTATCTTAGTGTGATTTTAGGACTTCACCCCCCTCCCCCTCCCCCCCTCCCCAGACACACACACAGTGAGCAGGCAAATTTGACAATGGGACTTCACCCCTATTTTCGATGGGCAAGTCATGCCCATGCCCTCTCCATGTAAGCTCTCTCCAACCTTCACACAAAAAAACTATGGTGGACATAAAAAGTGGCATCTCAACAGCTGGAACACATGCAATCAAAGAAGTCATTCGAAAGTCGGGAATTTCCAAGCCGATGTATTTCTCCACCTGAATGATAAAATGTAATAATACTATCCTTTATCAAGCCTAGAAAGAAATTCCCAGATCATGTCAAATTTGACCCACAAAAATGATTCAAATTGTTAAATGATGACAACAATGTCAGAATCTTCCTCAATCAACCCATCTAATACACACGACCTCTACTATTTTAAATGCCTTTTCAATTGGAAAGTATAGTTTTAGACAATTCAATTATAAGAAACAATTACCAAAGACACACAGACAATAGTTTTCCAACTTGATTATAAAAATAGCACTGTTGAAGCAGAAATATAAGTTTTGACACTTTTAGATCAATGTACTTTTGGATTGTTTTCCTATAATTACCAGCCTGCTCCATGGGACAAATCAAATCAGATTCCTCACTCGGTTTGCTCATGCCAACCTCATTTATGCAGTAAACACGGAATTTGTATTTCCCATCTTCTTTGATATTCTTCACGTCAAAGCCAGTACTGAATACATCTTTTGTAACGATGGTCCACTTCTTTTTAGATTCATCATACATCTCCACCTGGTAGCCCGTTACTTTGCAGCCACCATCGTAGGTTGTCCCAGGCCATACTAGCTTGATGCAGTCAGCTGTGACTTTCGCTGGGAAAGGTTTGTTTGCTGGTGGATCTGGAGGCTCTGTTTAGAGAAGGAAAAAAACACTTATATTGTTGAAAGGGAAAATTCAAAACTTTTTAGATATTAGAAGTTTCAAGACAGATTTCCAGGAAATGACAAAATCTTAAGAAGATTTAAAGTGGTTGCAGCTAAAGACAGAAGTGGTGAGGTGAAGGCAACAATGGTTCAGGCCCGTATCACCTACAATCCTGCACAAAAGTATTTAGCCCTTTCCCTTCACCCCTTCCAACCCTCACCTCTTCCTTCTCTCCATAGTTTTTTGCAACATATTAACTAGGGGGAAAATGCCCGCTAATCTTAATGATTGCCTCCCTGAATATTAAAGTTACATTGAGTAACAGCATCGGAAATCTTTAGTTTTGGAAAATTTCACTCAGGAATTTTCTTTCATTTGGGAGAAATTTCTTTAAACTCCTTTAGTTTTCCTTCATTTTATTGAAATTTTCAAGAAATTTCCTTATTTTTTAGAATTTTTTCTTTTTCAATTTCAAGGAATTTCCTTTGTTTTTCCAGAAATTTGCTTTGATTTTTCTTGGCAGATTTGCTTATTTTCATGAAATTGTTTTATTTTTGAGAAGTTTCTTTAATTTTCCTTCATTTGTGGGAAATTTCCTTCATTTGTGGGAAATTTCCTTCATTTGTAGGAAATTTCCTTCATTTTTAGGAAATTTCTTTCATATTTTGGCAATGGCTTCTTCATTTTCATGATATTTGCTTTAATTCTCAGGAAATTCCTTCATTGTCTTCCATTTACTGAACTATTTTTCAATTTTTGGGAATTTTCCTAACTTTTTATTAAGTATCAATTGAGTATTCTACATTTAATACTTCTTCCTCTTAAAAATCTTAACAGTCAAGATAAAAGAAAACTTCAAAAAAAAAGGAGATGTCCATTTCCACAAGAAAATGATCCCAAGCATATATTCAATTAGTACGACATCCACCTATCATCAAAATTTGTTGAATGTCATTTCAGAAGGGTAATATACTCTAATGCTTGATCCATTAATCACTTCATGGCCTGGAACCTTCTGGAATGCTGTGCCCTCCATCACAAAGAGGCTCTCAGGTTACTAATAAAGATGTCATTTTTAAAGTAGTTGGATAATACCTTCACTGTAAAAGAAGATACACTTGCGTTTAATGCTTAACAGGGAACTCATTTGTTTGATACAGGTTTACAAAATATCATCACAGATTGTCTAAGTATCATCACTGATTGTCTAAGTATCATCACAGATTGTCTAAGTATCATCACAGATTGTCTAAGCATCATCACAGATTGTCTAAGCATCATCACAGATTGTCTGAGTATCATCACAGATTGTCTAAGTAGCATCACAGATTGTCTAAGTATCATCCAGATTGTTTAAGTATTATCACAGTTTGTCTAAGTATCATCACAGATTGTTTAAGTATCATCACAGATTGTCTAAGTATCATCACAGATTGTTTAGGTATCATCACAAATTGTCTAAGTAGCATCACAGATTGTCTAAGTAGCATCACAGATTGTCTAAGTATCATCACAGATTGTCTAAGTATCATCACAGATTGTCTAAGTATCATCACAGATTGTCTAAGTATCATCACAGATTGTCCAAGTATCATCACAGATTGTCTAAGTTTCATCACAGATTGTCTAAGTATCATCACAGATTGTCTAAGTATCATCACAGATTGTCTAAGTATCATCACAGATTGTCTAAGTATCATCACAGATTGTCTAAGTATCATCACAGATTGTCTAAGTATCATCACAGATTGTCTAAGTATCATCACAGATTGTCTAAGCATCATCACAGATTGTCTAAGCATCATCACAGATTGTCTAAGCATCATCACAGATTGTCTAAGCATCATCACAGATTGTCTAAGTATCATCACATATTGTCTAAGCATCATCACAGATTGTCTAAGTATCATCACAGATTGTCTAAGTATCATCACAGATTGTCTAAGCATCATCACAGATTGTCTAAGTATCATCACAGATTGTCTAAGTATCATCACAGATTGTCTAAGTATCATCACAGATTGTCTAAGTATCATCACAGATTGTCTAAGTATCATCACAGATTGTCTAAGTATCTTTCAATTGAATTTTGCCAACCAACACTTTCATAAAAACATCCAGAAAACATAAAGTTACATGTGTAGATATAAATGCAGATATTTCCCTGTTCTGAAATAATAAAGTTGCAATATTAATGAAAAAGGCATAAAATATATTGAATTATTGATTAGGTGATTCATTGGAAAAGGCAAAATTGACCTGTACAAAAAGTCATCAATTACGAATCTTTTGTTCTGATACTTAGGATGAAGAAGTAATTACCTATTGAAATTTTAACCTACAAAATGAAACTTTATGTTAGTTTATATGATGAAATAAAGGTGATGGACCACATGTTTTATGGAATAATAATATAAAAATATTGCAAGTTGATTGTATCAAGCGGCGGTGGGGATGATGAATAAGAGAGCAAGTAAAAGGAGAATGAGTATGTTAAGTATGATTCATGATTAATGTGACGTTGGTATGTACCAAATTTATTAAAGAGATATGAGGTCTTTAACATCATATAATACAGTTGTGTCTATCACAAGGGAGTAAATGAATATAGTTGTGTCTATCACAAGGGAGTAAATGAAAGGGTTGGAAAAGACACAAAGGAAATTTCTTTGCATTCCACCTCCTTCTGTTAAAAAAAAAAAACTTGGCAAAAGCCAATTTAAAATTAAAAGAGGGGAGAATGGAACTGTCCAAGAGTTGGAATATTGGGCAATAACTAAGTTCCCTCTGATAGATGATCAAATGACACTGGCATACAATGTATATTGCAGAAGGTCACAACAGGTATGATACCTTAATTGAAATGGAAAAATGTATCAGCATTCAGCAGATGGCACCACTGCTGCCTGATACAAAGCTATAAATAAAACATGGATGCAGTGTTTTACCGTTCTTTGCAGCTAATGGCTGAAATGATACCACTGTGACTTGAGGATGGTATGTGAGCTATGGATACCAAACCATAATAAATCAAAGAGGGAAGGATATAAATATATCAGTCATTAAGCAAAAATAAAAGTTGTTTTGAGTATCACAGACAGAGATATTAACAATATCAAACCCTAACTCTTCTAGGACATAAAATCTAATTCTTGAAGATGGGCTTCAGAAGCAAGATTGATCACAGGGAACCATCATGGATTATAAGAACTTCTACAATATATAACCATGTGAAAGTTGACATTAGTAATTGATCATTCTGGCTACTTGATCATAAGTGTCAAACCGTCGTCTTGGTTTATTCTTAATGACAAAAAAATGATGAAATTAAAAAAATGATCGGGTGATATAAATCATTTTCAGATCTAATGGCTCTCTGATGTACATATGACAGGAGGTAGGAAAAGTGTAACCTGGCAAGGGCGAAAAAACAGATCATGAACCAGACGAAATTGATTTCTATCAGATTGCTTCTTCAGAAAAGTAGACTTCTGTTAACTCTATGACTTTAAAGGTCTTTCAACATGCAGCAGTTTCTATATTGGTTAAAGGAGTATTAAAATCTAAGCAGATCACTTGTTACAAATTGAAAATAGTACTGTTAGTTTTTTCTTTGAGTTATGGCGGATCAAAGTTGAATCAATTATTGATTTATGCTAAATTTGTGATGTTTACCTGGGCAAACAGCACAAAATCTTTTTGTATTTCATGAAAAATATATTCCAGCTTAAATCAGATTGTAATTAAATTAAAGACTCTAAAAATTCTGCAGTACCGCTTCAATACAGTGTACAATTATGCATACACCGTATGCTCAGGAATGGTTTAAGCGGACACACCGTGTACATTACTTAAGAAATATTGAGTAAGGGCTCTGCGAGTAGCAATGTCGTAGGTGTTGGGGCACAATATTGGCATGCATAAGTGTCATATGATCATCCAAAATGCTTCTATTCCATGGGGTCAAAATTGTACCCCATGAAAGAAATGTTCTCTAAACAGATCAATAGTCCTTTTAAGCACCAGTCACCTTACTGAGCACCAATAAAACACCAGTCACCTTACTGAGCACCAATCAAACACCAGTCACCTTACTGAGCACCAATCAAACACCAGTCACCTTACTGAGCACCAATCAAACACCAGTCACCTCACTGAGCACCAATCAAACACCAGTCACCTTACTGAGCACCAATCAAACACCTGTCACCTTACTAAGCACCAATCAAACACCAGTCACCTTACTGAGCACCAATCAAACACCAGTCACCTTACTGAGCACCAATCAAACACCAGTCACCTTACTGAGCACCAAGCAAACACCAGTCACCTTACTGAGCACCAATCAAACACCAGTCACCTTACTGAGCACCAATCAGTCACCATACTGAGCACCAATCAAACACCAGTCACCTTACTGAGCACCGATCAAACACCAGTCACCTCACTGAGCACCAATCAAACACCGGTCACCTTACTGAGCACCAATCAAACACCTGTCACCTTACTAAGCACCAATCAAACACCAGTCACCTTACTGAGCACCAATCAAACACCGGTCACCTTACTAAGCACCAATCAAACACCAGTCACCTTACTGAGCACCAATCAAACACCAGTCACCTTACTGAGCACCAATCAAACACCAGTCACCTCACTGAGCACCAATCAAACACCAGTCACCTTACTGAGCACCAATCAAACACCAGTCACCTTACTGAGCACCATTCAAAAACCAGTCACCTTACTGAGCACCAATCAAACACCAGTCACCTTACTGAGCACCATTCAAACACCAGTCACCTTACTGAGCACCAATCAAACACCAGTCACCTTACTGAGCACCAATCAAACACCAGTCACCTTACTAAGCACCAATCATACACCAGTCACCTTACTGAGCACCAATCAAACAGTTTTTCTCTGACAGAGAGTTAATTATAGCACCAGCTACCGTCTTCAACATACAGTTTTGCTTGTTAAAAAATAGGCCTTGTAGCAAAGCATGACTTGGCTACATTTTGGGTTAAAAAATATTTAATTTTTCACACATTTCCTGATTTCAATTTTATAAGTTGATTTAGGTAAAACATTCTTAGTACTATTGGAAAGTGATGATGAAAGAACAAAATACATTGGCCAAATATAAACACCAATTCAAAGCAACTCACTCATTCTGATAGCTCCATCTGAAGTCTTGTGGTACGATTAGGTAACAACAGCTGATGTAAAATTGACCAGAAATAAAGACAGCTGAAATTCCATTTTTGGTTCTAGTATTGTATGTATTCCAAGCATTCTTTGATAGTTCAAAAATGTTGATATTAATGAAGAATGCCAAGTTGATTTCTGCTTCAAAATGATATTTGACATAATCAATCTGAGGATGGGATCCACCACATGTTAAAATTGATTTAATATAATTTACAGCCAAAATCACCTAAAATTAAAAAACTTAAATTTCCTTTGGAGGAATTGAAAATAAAAATCAGTGCACAAAATACACCATGGTGTGAAAATTAAGATGAAGTTCTGAAGGCCATATTGGAAATTAGAATATATGAACTGCCCCAGTCACAAAAAAGTAAACAGCCCTTCAGGTTGGTGCCTGAGCAAAACACAAATGATGGGTAGCATGAAACCCTGTGATCTGGGATTGCATAACAAACAATCTTACTCAAATATGGACAAATATGTATGAGATTTAACATTATTATTGTTCTGATCCAAATCAAAATTGTTTGGATTAAAGTAATTTCAATGCTAATACAGATCACATTTCTGATCCATGTAATCAGTTTATATCATTTTGGAACATTGGTGCTATGGTTATTAAACTGTCTAGTTTGATCCCACTAGAGTGAATTGTTAACTTTATTTAAATGCCAGGAGTAAATCCAATGTAACCAAACACTGATAACCGCTGTCAAGCAGCCTACTTAATGGAAATGTTAATGTCAATGCTTTCACCTATGAATTCCACATTGCTAAACTCTACTACTTTTGCTAACTTATACAGTTAATGTCTGCTCACAGGTAAAGTTTCAAAATCTGGAACATCTCCTTCTTAGCAAATGCTGCAGACAATTCAGTGGCAAAAGTTCATGAGACATTTTCAAAGAGGTTGTGAGAAGGTAAATCATACGTTACCATTAAGAGCAATATTTCAAAAAGAAAACATGAACAAGGTCTATATATTTCTTCAGCTGGTTGATCATGTCATGTTCCAAGGTGCTAAGAATTGATAAATGGTCATGTGATCTAAAGGTTGGTTGACTCCAAAGACTTGAAGAGGTTCTTATGAAGGTTTATTAAAGTGAAGAAAGTTACAAGAAATTGTTCACACTTTTTTGTATTGGTGGGGCAGGGTTGGGAGCTGGAAGGAGGCTTTTAAGGTACCAGAGAGATTTATTATAATGAATTCTAATGATTTAGCTATTAAATTCCAAGAACCATGATACAAACAAACTCACCATGTGAGGTTGAATGTAATTCATGAAAGTTGCATGCCAGTGAGATTTCCATCAGTGACATTCACAACTCTAAAGATTGTGCTTTTTCTTAATCATCAAAAGAAGATAAATTTAGCAGAATCTACTAAGTAGTGGTGTGTAAATTGTAATGATTTAGGAGGTAAAAACTACTTCAGCTATTTGTGCATGTGGTAGTGAGAATAACATCAGTTACCTTGATAAATCTAAAGATTGTGCTGGTTTTTATTCATCAAAAGAAGATGAATTTAGCAGAATCTACTAAGTAGTGGTGTGTAAATTGTAATGATTTAGGAGGTGAAAACTACTTTAGCTATTTGTGCATGTGGTAGTGAGAATAACATCAGTTACCTTAATAAATCTGAAGATTGTGCTGGTTCTTATTCATCAAAAGAAGATGAATTTAGCAAAATCTACTAAGTAGTAGTGTGTAAATTGTAATGATTTAAGAGGTAAAAACTATTTCAGCTATTTGTGCATGTGGAAGTGAGAATAACATCAGTTACCTCATCAAATCTGAAGATTGTGCTGGTTTTTATTCATCAAAAGGAGATGAATTTAGCAAAATCTACTAAGTAGTGGTGTGTAAATTGTAATAATTTAAGAGGTTAAAAACTACTTCAGCTATTTGTGCATGTGGTAGTGAGAATAACATCAATTACCTTAAAAAATCTGAAGATTGTGCTGGTTTTTATTCATCAAAAGAAGATGAATTTAGCAAAATCTAATAAGTAGTAGTGTGTAAATTGTAAAGATTTAGGAGATGAAAACTACTTCAGCTATTTGCGCATGTGGGCATGTGCCAGTGAGATAATCATCAGTGACAAAATCTTTGTTGGCTCTCAGTGTAAGAATACCTACACCACCTCCTACAATGCTCCACTCCCTAATGGTAAAGTTTCCACAGTAACATTGACATTCATATTTGACCCAAACTCATCTAAATAAGTTGACCTGGCAATTGTTAGTGGATGTAATGATTTATGTTAGGTTCATGTTATGATCAGAGTTATCTACATTTATATAAAGAGTCATTCAATTTCTTCACACTGTATATCACACTAGTCTCAAAAGGTTATTAAAGTGACCCAAATTCTCATCTAAAGAAGATGACCTGGCAATTGTTAGTGGGTCATAATTTATACTAGCTTCCTGTTATGATCTTAATTTTCTATAGTTATATAAAGAGTCATTCAATGATTCATGATAGGTTCATGTTATGATCAGGATTATCTACAGTTATGAAAAGAGTTATTCCATCTCTTGACATTAAAAATCACACTAGTCTTCAAAAGGTTATTAAAGTGTCCCAAATTCATTTAAAGAAGATGCTAGCAATTGTTAGTGGGTCAAAATATCATAATGTACAATAGCTTTATGTTATGATCAGAATTAAGAACTTTTCTTAAGAGTCATTCAAATTCTTGACAATGACTATCACAGTAATCTTTAAAAGGTTATTTAAAAGTGATCTAACTTCATCTAAAAAAATTGACCTGGCAATTGTTAGTGGGTGTAATGATTCATGGTAGCTACATGTTATGATCAGAATTATCTACATTTATATAAAGAGTCATTTCATTTCTTGACACTGAATATCACAATTGTCTTCAAAAGGTTTTTAAAGTGACCCAAACTCATCTAAAGATGATGACCTGGCAATTGTTAGTGGATCAAAATGAAATAATCTATAATAGCTTCCTGTATTATGATCAGAATTAAGTAATTTTCTTAAAAGACTTATTCAATTTCTGTCACCGAATATCACATACACTGAATATCACACTAGTCTTTAAAAGGTTATTAAAATGTCCCAAATTCATTTTTAGAAGATGACCAGGCAATTGTTAGTGGGTTGAAATGTAATAATTTATTATAGCTTCCTGTGATAATTAGAATTAAGTAGTTTTCTTAAGAGTCATTTAATTTCTTGACACTAAATATCACAGTAATCTTCAAAAGTTATCAAAGTGATCCAAATTCATCCAAAGAAGTTGACCTGGCAATTGTTGGTGGGTTAAAATGTAATAATTTATAATAGCTTCCTGTTATAATCATAATTAGGTAGTTTTATTAAGTCATTCAATTTTTTGACACTGAATATCACAGTAATCTTCAAAAGGTTATTAAAGTGACCCAAATTCATCTAAAGAAGATGACCTGGCAATTGTTAGTGGGTTAAAATGTAAAAACTTATAATAGCTTCCTGTTATATTCACAATTAAGTAGTTTTCTTAAGTCATTCAATTTCTTGACAGTGAGTATTACAGTAGTCTTCAAAAGGTTATTAAAGTGACCCAAACTCATCTAAAGAAGAAGATTGTATAAGGGATAGTGTGTTAAAATGTAACCTATCAAGATAAGAAAACTAAGAAGACTAAATGAACTAAGATGTGGACATGGTAGTGAGAAAGTAGTACTTAGTGCAAAGCCTAAATAAAGTAATGACTTTGAAATATACACTTTTAACCACCACACGAGGGTACCTAATGGTAAAGTGTTTAAGCTGTAATACATTTCGTATAATTACATTTAAATAGTAAGCTGCAGTACTTATTAAAATGGAACTACAGATACAGAAAATGTGACAATTTGTAAGTTTTAATTTACATTAAATTCTAATACAGTAAATTTAGATTAACAAATTTGTGTTCTCTAAATGGTTGTAAATAGATCTCACTGCCAATATAATTTTTTTGTCAGCATCATATTAACACATTATTAACTTATTATAACAAATTATGTGCAATTTTATTAGAATTTTGTGACATCACATCAAGTACAACTTTGAATTTCCGTAATTTAAGTCATTGTTTTTCAACACTTCATCAAAGTTATTTGATCAAGAGCAGTCGAATATGACAAAGAAATTTTGAAAATTTCGCAGGAGAGAAATTTGGGAGATAAATTTAAAGAATTACATTAAAGATTTTAAGCTTTTCTCTCTTTCATACATCACAACTATTGGCATAATTTAAAGATTATTCTGTTGATAATTTATAGCTTTTGAGGGTGCATGTGAAATCTCTACCTGTTCAATACCTTAAATAAATCTATACAGATATTCTTGGAATCTAAATGACATCTCTGTCCTCCAACTTATATGACAAGCATTTCTACTCTGTCTAGCTTCCGGGCAGGGGGCTGTCATTTTAGCTGCAGTAGGCTGAAATCAATCTTTCCTACATTGCATACATTGGTATCCAATGTCAATAACTTAGCTTTAGCATTTGAATATGAGGACAAACAAATAAGTATACATTTTTTTACATCTCGGAATCTATTAGCAAAAGTAATTCATTTTCAATTCTTGCAAAATATGTACAAGATGAAAAATTGATAAATCTAAAGTAGATGTCAAAAATGGGTGAAACAGTCTGCATAACCTCCATATGGAAATTCATAGGAAATGATTCTTGTCATGAATGTCTGAGCACAATGATGATTGATTTACCAAATCAATAATTATTTGATATTATTCCTTCCAACAAATGTACTTATTGCTTATAAATAATAAATGTTTTAATAGTTCTACATCTTTCATAAAAGAATTTCCCAGTTTTGTTTCCTTTGTTGTTTAAAAAGGCTAAACCACCATTTTAGTGCCTCTTTTTCTTAGCTGAATAGTATGAATCTCTCTAGAAAGCTTGTATAGTCTTTCATTTGCAGAGATAATAAATATCAATATATTCCAACAAGAAGATAAGCAAGTTTGAAAATACATTACCAATCCTCTGGGTCAAAATGGCATAATTCAAAATATATCCAGAATTGACAAATCACATAATACATTCCTCAGAAGTCAATAATTGATTTCTACACAAAAACACCAAATTTGTGTACAAAATTCACATCCTCCCTCCATATTATTACCTCGCATCTTTCTTATAGGTAGTTCTTGCTCGTGTTATTCCAAATCCTGGCACCCTACTTGACACGATGGTTAAAGGCTACACTAATCTGCTTCACAATTGATCTCTCAATCACAATGTGGAAATACACCCATCACCTGATAATCCATTATGGGTCAGGGATCACAAGGAATCCCTGGAGAGAGGGCGCCGTCTCGCCCAGCTGGTCAGCACTTGATAAAAGCAACAACTGTTCATTACATCCTTGCATTGTGTGCTTTCTTCAACCTTAAGTAAATACCAGTTTATTATTACGATCAATTTTAGTTAATTAAGCGAGATGTAGCAGGAGGAACAGACAATCTTTTAAAAAGAGAAATATACCAACCATTCTAGCTGACTGAATGCAATTGGTCGGATCAAGATACTGTGGCAATACATGCAAACAACATTTAAACTGAAGCATGAATAACATGAACTAATTATAATTGCATACAGAGCTCAGAGTTCAATACTTCGCCAGATGTTCAGGGGCTGTCATAACAAAATCCGATGAAGAAAATTGATTGTCTATAAAGTTTATTGAGGCATGATATGATCTGTTAAACGCATATGGTAGGTTTATACTTTTATATCTTATGTGGTCAAGATAGATCCCAGATTCAGGTCAAAGATTGATATTTACTTAATACACTAGGGAAATCTTCTACGCTTGTCTATATCTGTGAATTTTTCAGAGATAATCTTACAATAATTCATCCGCAGTATCTACAGCTGGCTTAAACTCTCTATGGCTTGATTTCCTTGCAGCTAAAATGAATCTCATTCTTATCACGAACAAAAGTTATGATCTAGAAATTCTTTCCTTTAGTCAAAAGTGTTGGTACGAAAATGTTTCCAGAAGATATTCTTTTAACACCTTAATATGGAGAGAATGAATATAATAACATGCCTTAGGAAAAGAAGAGATTACAGAATGTGGTACCAAAACAATAAAAATGCTGTAAATATTATAACATGCCCAACCTCCAGTTAGGAGAGGTTCATAAACAGAGATAATGAGGAAGGAATCACCTTATACCACAGTACACAATAAATGCTTGTAGTTATGTGCTCTGCAGTAAGCTGTTACATGTGCATGCATAATGCAGTGAAAGCTGGATGTGTGAGCATGGAGGTACCACTTTAGTACTAAAGTGGTACCTCCATGGTGTGAGCGATTTGATTCTACATATGTTTGTGCATGAAGGTTTTTGATGTGGCAAAGTAACATCATAATTTGTTTGTCATAATTTGTTTTTGCTTGTGAAATAGTCTTTCTATAAGATCTTAATGTCAATATCAGGTCAAGCACAATCTTAAGATCATTTATTAGGCACATGTTACAATCAGATATGTTTATGATGATAACAACTCAACTGTAATATAAACAGATAATATGTTACTACAATTAGCTTGAAACCTCATGTAAATCATATAAGATTTTGTTATTTTAAGTACATTAGTTGTTCTGCTCCTTAAAGTTTTAAACAGTCAGACCCGACCTGATACATAACCAGGTTGGGTCATATTTTCCTCTTTATTTTCTTTAATCTGAAAACCTTAGTTGTTGTGGAAGTTGGTGCTGAGTATCATATTAGCAATGGATGAAGTCCTTATTGTGTGGTTATTTTAATTAAGATAAAGTGGTCTCACTATTTGCTACAGTAGGTTTGTGGCTATGATTTGCTGGAACAAATTTTGAAGGAGAAGGACAAGTCATGACATTTTTGGGGGCCATCAATACCAAATTGTGTATATGATTTCACTGTTTCCGCAACAGGAGGTGAAATGATGTCATCTTGTGTATTTTCATAACAAATTGAAACAAAAACCTGGCTGAATCTTTCATACAATTTTCGAATGTTCCGCATGTGTGTATGAATAATGTCTCTTCCACCATGAAGAATCTGACACAATTTACTAGCTTTCAAAGGAACTTTACGTCCTGATTCTTGAAAGTAAATAAGTTGTTATCTAAAGTTATGTGATTTTCAGAAAGTGTTCTTGTCAAACCAAGACTACTTTTCCATACAATACTAATCTCTTAGATAGACTCTCTAATGTAAATTAATGTCCAGTATTTTCCAGTCAAAGACATTCTAAGATAAATTCAAAGAAGCACAGTTGTGGTCAACTTGACAGTGCCCATTTAAGACCAGCATTATCCACACAAACTGCATAATTGCATTAAAACTCACCAAATCACTTCAATCTGCAGTCACAATGGTTTTTGTTCTTTGATTAAGAGGAAATAATATACTCTTACAACCAGAACAAAGCTTTTAAATATATTGCTGTAGTAGAAATAGAAAAACATGCAAATAGAATCCAAGAGACTAACCCATTCTTGGGCCGGCACCTTTACTTGTTTTACTTGGAGCTGGACTTGTCTTACTTGGAGCTGGACTTGTCTTACTTGGAGCTGGACTTGTCTTACTTGGAGCTGGACTTGTCTTGCTAGGAGCTGGAGGAGTTGTTTTGCTTGGGGCTGGGGTAGTTTTCTTGTTTGCTGCTGGAGGAGCCTTCCCAATGTTTATCTTTCCTGGGGGTGGTTTGGCAGGAGGGGCTGAATTTCCTTTCTGTTCAAACATTGCTCGTGCACCCCCAAAGTTGAGCTTTCCCGGAGGAGGCATGACTGCTGAATTGGGACCTGCAGAAAATAAGCATTTGTTAAGTAAGCATTATTACTGTAATTGAAGTATCTGTAGTGGCTTAAAAACCAAAAAAGTATTAAAATCTTTCTAAAATCACTTCTCAATATTTCATGTAAGATTCAATTGAACTGTTATGCAAAGCTTCACAGCACGATTCCCTTTGAAATTCATAACTTTGCTAACATAAATCCCACTTTTAATTTTAGCAGAAGTGAAAGTATCTAAAGCCTGATAGGTCAATGCCATACTGCATTCCTCATCCAGTCTGCATATACTGCATATGATTGATTTAAATTACCCAGAGAATTTAGTACACAGGGAAATCTGAAAATGATGAACATATTGATAAATTGTATAAAGTACAAGAAGCAACAGGTTTTCATTATCCACCTCCACATTAGAAATGAATGACTACAACTTTTACTTTAAATTAACTTAATGAAATGATTCCTTGATTCAACTATTAGAGTCTGCTTCTTTTTGTCTCTGCATCAGTATTATTGGTTATCAACAACAGGTTTGAAATCAAATTAACAACAAAAAGGAATTGTGGTTTTAATATCCAAAATCTGTTGGCCCAAGATATTAACAGGATAATTCCCCTTGGACTTCTGGCACATATATTTAAACTCAATAGAATATTTATTGCACATGTGGAATTTTCTAAGCAAACGGAAGGATTTATTTTCTTCATAAAATACACAGTGATGTTCCCAGACTTTTCAAAGGGGCCACATGCCATTAAAAGTCATCTTACAGATTGTGGGGGTCACCCAACCCTTGTCCACTTTTCCCCAAGGGCTGGGGTGAGTAAACGTGGAATTGCAGAGAACCAACATATATGCACTTATGTGTCAGCATATCTTTCTGCACAGCTTTGAAAAATCACTGTTAAAACAGTCCGGTAGCTTGTCTATTAATGGGAACATAAATGCTCCCATTAATGGTAACATTTTGCTACATGGAAGCCGCCATTTTGTGATATTTCCCATGATCCTTTGTTATCCTAACGTTTAAGCTTATGCAATGTTACATTTTTCAAATTTGAAATACGTCTAGGAAAAATGTCTTTGCTAGGGGAAACTTAAAACTTCTGAAAATACCTTCATTACTGTCATGGCTACAACTTTTCCACTCCCATTTGGTATGTTCACCATGCCGTTTTCCAAATATTAGATAAAATAGACAGACAATAGAGCTAGGCTTTTAGGTGCGAAACAGCCATTTCGAAAACTCAAATGTTTTTCAACACAATGATTTTTAATACTTCAAGTACATAAATGAGAAACTATGACATTTTATTGCAACATCTGAACAATATGGCTGCATGACTTCAATATTCTCGTGTGTTATAAATGTTCCTATTAATAGGCATGATTCCAGACTGTATAATTAGGCATCAAATGGTATCGCTTGGATGCTTTGAAGCATCAAGAGTTTGGGAAGCCAAGATTTATTTTTCATTGTTATAGGATATGCGTGACATATTAATTCTAAATTAGGATCACCTGGGAGCATAAGTGCTCCTGTGTTGCAAACTTACAAAACATCGCAATATTTACAGCACTTGTTACTTATGTTACATACAAGATGATCAAGACATCAATCTTAGACATGGAAATGTGTGATTCATTACACAGTGACCTTTGTATTTTATTTGGTGAATTCTTTGTTTTTGAAATGTCTATCAAAATACTTTGAAGTGGAGAACAAATTGTGATCAAAAGGGTTTTAATCTTTACCATAACCTCAATCCCAAAATTCTAGCAGTATCGAATAAGACTCTCTCATAATTATCAGTGACTGAGATTCAGAAAAGAAATATATAGAATTTCATAAACATTTTAGCTATCCGCTCTATAATACATCAAAAATTGAGTATACATTATAATTGATCAAGCTTCGAGCCATCACCATTCCCCCCCCCCCCCTCCATCAAAAAATGAAAAAAAAAATGTTGTTGTTTGTTGATGTTTAACTGCACCGCGAAAGTCAGAGTCAAATGTGCCAAGGGGGTGTTAGAAATCTAAGGTGCAAGAGTTAGGACAGTATGAATAATAAAGGAGCGAATAGAGGTATGAAACGGGGAGGAAGGATAGGATGGTAGAATAAAAAAGGGGGGTGTGTGGGTAAGGATTAGATCAGGTGGAATAAGTTGGAGGAATTGTTCTTGAAAAGGTCAGAAATTGAAGTGGAGGAGGATAGGAGAGATCTGGAGTCCAGGTATAAGGGACAGGTTAAGAGGATATGCTTGATTAAGAGATCAGTGTTGCAAGTAGGACAGAGAGGTGTTGGAGAGCCAGAATGGAAATAGAAGTGGGTCAAAAAGGAGTCACTGAGGCAGATGCGGGTGACAACACATCCTCCCTACGATTGCAACTGTGCAGAAGAGAGTTCGTTCCGACTTTGGGATTGATAGTGTGAAGTTTGTTACTGGTCTCAAGGTTCCAGGAGTATGGCAAGGTCGTCCTGAGGTAGCTGGAAATGGTGAAGCGGAAGTCAAGAGTGCTGAATAAGGATAAGTGAAATGTGGTTGCCCTCTTGTTGCCAGGGATGGCAACGCGGCTGGGGATCCAGAAAAATATTATTTTCTTCCCTGGGGAAGAGAGAGCATAAAGATTGTTTACGATTTGTAAGATTAATGGATTGGACTAGATCATGTTAAGGATGCCAGTAAGAACTGATTTTGAGTCAGAAAAGATGACGAAGTGGAGGTGGAAGTAGAGTTCTGCAAAGTTAGAGCTAGGAGGATAGCCTTCGCTTCAGCAGAGGAGATGGAGGCTCCATCAGGTAAGAAGGGTGAGGCCGGGACAGGTGGCAGCGATTGTAAAGGAGCCTTTCTGTGTGGTGTGGAGCCATTGGTGAAGAGGAAGGAGTAGTGGTGGAAGTGTCTACTGAGTTGGCAGTATTTGAAACGAAAGAAGGCTTGGTTGTGAAGAGCTTTTGTGTAGGAACAAAGGCCAAGGAAAACTTGGGAAGGAGGGATAACCCAGGTGGGAGGGATAGTGTGCCTTGCTATCAAAAAAATGTTGATGTTGGCATTGGGGAAATGAGAATGCATCCGGATACCGAAAGGTGGGGGGATGCGTTTGTTGAGAGTGAAGGTTGGTGAAGGAAGGAAAGCGGGTGGAATGGAAACATGGGTTCCGCGGGTCAGTGAGGATGCGAAGAGCAAAGGAGAGACCGACCCTGGTACACCTGAGGTCAAGGGGGAGTTCATTGGCCGCTACATGAAGACTGCTGATGGGGGTAGTGTGAGTGACGCCAAGGCAGAGCCTTAGGGCAGTGTTTTCGATGACCTCGATGTGTCTCAAGTAAAGTTTGCAAGCAGAGCCTTTGATGAAGTTGTTGTAGTCCAACTTAGATCTGAGAAGGGAGCAATATAAGGTTATGGTGCTGGTGCTTTTTCCTTTGAAGTTTCGGATCATGTTCTAGACTTTGGAGGGGGCGGTCTAGAGTCTGAAGATTGAAGGAGGAGATGTAGATTTTCCAGGGGATCTTTTTGCTGAGATTGATGGTCTTCGTGGCTTTGGCTCTAAGATGCGGAAGTTATCTAGGTTTTGGGGAGATAGGTGGGTTTTAAAGAGACCGACGGATCTGTTCTTAAGAGAAATTGCTTTTTTGCAATCAGTGGAGAACCAAGCCTTAAAGTTCTTTGGGGTGAAGGAGGAAGTTGGGGTAGAGAAGTTGGCGATTTCCAAAGCCTTGGAAGTGAAGAGAGAGATGGGGTTGTCGGAGAGAAGGAAGTCATTGGTAATGGAGATGATGCATAAAATATAAACAACATGATTTTGTTTTTCTTCTGTTTGAATATTTGGATTTGGCAGTTGTGGCATTTGAGAGGGTTAGGTATGTAAGGGGAGACGGGAACATTGAGGTAACCAATGTGGATGGAAATAGGGGAGGGGGGGGGGGTGGGGAGTTGAACATGAGGAAGTAGGTGCTGGTTTGGATGGTGGTATTGTTGTGGTACAGGGAAAGTTGGCGAACGTCCGTAACGCGTTGTGACTCCAGTTCAGATTTTATTTCCTCGAGGGGGTTTCATGACGATTGTAGCACTTGATTACCCCCTGGAGGAATTGAGGTACCAGTGAGGGGAGAGGATGATATTGATATCAGTGTTGGCAAGGATTGTGGAAGATCGTAGCACTTGATTACCCCCTGGAGGAATTAAGGTAGCAGTGGGGGGAAGGGATGATATTGACACCAGTGTTGGCAAGGGTTGTGGAGGCTAGGAGTTTGGATTGGGTGGAGGTGGAACATTTGACCAGGTCTCCAAACTTTAAGCGTTTAAGATGGTCAGGGGTACCAATGATACCCTGCAGGGCCTTGGTGTAGGCTAATGGGGAGAGGTTGTGGAGGCCTGGATCACTGTGGGGAGAGACAATGATGAATTTTGGCCATGGCAGGGAGGTGGTTGGAAATTGTAAGGAGAGAGGGGGAGGAGAATAGGAGGGAAGGTGAGGCTGAGAGGGTGGAGGATGGTCTCTTGAAGCATTTCTGGGCATTTGAGGGAAAGTCCCAAGGTCTGTTTCTGTGATGGAAACAAAAAACAAATAAATAGAAACTAAAAACTAAAGTTCTATTTTAATATTCAAAAATGATTTGTTCAAAATTCAATACTCATTACACCAAAAAGAAATTGGTACATTTATGGCAATCAATAATTATCAAGTACTATAATTTAACGTGATCAGGTACAAATGAATCCTCTTACACTATTTACCCTCAACATTTATCTACTTGAATAATCCACACTTTATCCCCATCCTCATGGAAGAATGAATGGTGAAGAAACATGAATAAGAATTAAAATAATAACCTTTTCAAAAACATCTAAACAATGCTGTTTGACAATACCATTAGTACACACAGATTGGTAATAGTTCCCAGTCATAAAACCATCATCATAAGACAACTTCACCTGCACTGGAACGTAATGATTGAAGTCTTCCATGCAATACCAGATAATGAAGTAGAAAAAACAGCTTAAATGGCACCCCACACTCTTGTTCTGGCACGACAGCACAAAGCAACAGACATTCTCAGCTCATTTACATCAACGTCATTACCAAGGTTTTTGGAATGTGGAGGGGCTCCGCATGCAGCAAAGAGAAAAAACCTAAGGATAATACTTATAATACATTAACTATCTAGACCGTGACTGAAAAAAGATAACACTACATACAGCATTAAGAGAGGAGCTGTAAATCTGCCTGGATGGTACTACTATGTGAATTTGTACAAAATATACTGAAGCTTCCTCTGTAGTTCTAAAGAAAAATAAATGAGGTATTAATTCTATTATGTTATTACTATATCAGAAGATTTTGCCATTGCATACATTTTACAGGTTTGATATCTCCATGATACAATTGATGAAAGTAAGATTGCATAAATCAATGTTTAGGTATATCATAGATCTTTTAAGGAAAAATTCTGATGATTTTCTTCTCTCACAGTATCCTATAAGAACCAATTATGCTTCAGGGTTCGACAAATTATACTGTCTGGCTGCCAAGGACAACCTAAAATGTGATATGGGCAGCCATGATATTTGCCCTGACAGACATTTCATAGCATGGATACAAAAATATTCCATGGGCAACGGTATTAACTAAGTTTTTGTTGATTCCTGTTATACCTAACACATACTGCCAAGGTATAATACATATGGGAATTGTTTTTCACGGTAAATCTTCATTGAATATACAACATAGTTATGAAATATTAAGAAGAAAAATCAGCCACATATATTAGGTCCAAGACAGAGAAAATAATGATTACATATAGTAATGCTTCAAGAAAGCCTGAGAGCCATATACCACATCAATGTCTTATTTTGGCAGAAAGGTAATTCTCATGGGTGTAAGGGAGTCTGATCAATCCCCCCCCCAACATGTAAAAAGGTCCAGACATTTTGCTAAAAGGTCCAGAAAGTTGCTAAAATAAGGTCCAGATTTTGAGGCAATGAAATTTGTTTGGTTCTCCAGTAAGATTTAGCCTCCGAATAGTTTAAAAGACTACTATTTTGACACAGCTTTGTAAACTTTTTTACGCTACCACCAATTTGTTCATTTTAAACCCCCCTCCCCCACCAATCCAAATGGATGGCTACACCCCTTGATTCTCACAGCACATATGCTAATGACAGGAAAGGGTAGGGGTCAAACTTCCATTCCTTTTCACAAGTTGCTGCATACTGACCCTCTCCTCTACTATCACTCATAAAATGCAAATGGTGTAGGCTATGTTAGGATTATTGAATTTCACACAAGTTTGCACCCATTCTAACCATTTTTAGGGGCGGAGGGTGGGGGGGGGGAGAGGGGTTCCACTGGTTTTGTGACCATCGAGCTGCATGATGCATACATTTTCTGTTATTGTAAGAAGGTTACACCCATAACCATTGGTATTTTGTTTTGAAAAACTCACTGTGCAGATTTCCTATGTTACTGTTTTTCACAAATACAAACTCCTTTGAATCAATTTACTGAGTTATATTTTCAAGTATTTTAGTGTTTTCATTTGTAAATTGTATATTTTTTGGCTGAAATAAAATTCTTGAAATAAAAAATACTAAATACAAACACAATGAACAATATTGATCCAGAAAACGCTGGTAATATGACTGGTTCAAATCAATTATATAATCTTTCTGAAATATGAAAATATCTTCAATAGCAGAAAATAAAAAGGATAATTTAGATTTGATGTTTACACATGTAACATAGGGTCCAGCTGCTTAGGTATTCTGCTACATTACACAAGTTGGTGCTAATTAACCTTTCAATGTTTTTCATCATTACATGCTGAAGACATATAGGAAATTAAACATACTAGCTATTTGCCATCCCCTCACATCAAAATGACATTATGGAGATAGATATACCATATAGATTTTCTGATTGGTGAAAGTATTTACACAATTACTGCCAGACCAATCAATAACTGTGGTGGATGTGCCATCACAGTGCATATCAGATTGACAGGTGGATGTGCCGGCACTATTGTGTATAAGATTGACAGGTAGATGTGCCGTCACTATTGTGTATCAGATTGACAGGTGGTGAGTCAGGCAAAGGCTTGGTGTCAGATTCTTGTTTAAATAGTTCTTCCAGATTTATGAAACAAACACAAAGTGCTCTAACCTCTTATTACTTCTCATCTTTAAATCATCCCAGGAGAAAATTCCATTTCAAAATGTGAATTCCATTCAACATCATTCAATTTCTTGGTTTTTTTCCATCCACAAAAGGTTTAAATGGTCTTGAGAAACTCCATTTAAAAAAAAAAGCAAAAGAAGAAGAAATGTTCTGATGTTATTTCAATTGGTATTGGATTGTCACATGACCATTTATGATTCTTTATTGTATTGGATTGTCACATAACCATTTATGGTTCCTTATTGTACTGGATTGTCACACGACCATTTATGATTCCCTATTGTATTGGATAGTCACATGACCATTTATGATTCCTGATTGTATTGGATTGTCACATGACCATTTATGATTCCTTGTTTGTTTGTTTATTATATTGTCACATGACCATTTATGATTCCTTATTGTATTGAATTGTCACATGACCATTTATGATTCCTTATTGTATTGGATTGTCACATGATTATTTATGATTCCTTATTGTATTAGATTGTCACATGACCATTTATGATTCCTTATTGTATTGGATTGTCACATGACCATTTCTTATAATATTGGTTGTCACATGACCATTTATGATTCCTTATTGTATTGCATTGTCACACGGCCATTTATGGTTCCTTATTGTATTGGTTGTCACATGACCATTTATGATTCCTTATTGTATTGCATTGTCACACGGCCATTTATGGTTCCTTATTGTATTGGTTGTCACATGACCATTTATGATTCCTTATTGTATTGCATTGTCACACGGCCATTTATGGTTCCTTATTGTATTGGATTGTCACACAAACATCTATGATTCCTTATTGTATTGGATTGTCACACAACCATTTATGACTCCTTATTGTATTGGATTGTCACATGACCATTTATGATTCCTTATTGTATTGGATTGTCACATGACCACTTAGGATTCCTTATTTGATTTGATTGTCACATGACCATTTATGATTCCTTATTGTATTTGATTGTCACATGACCATTTATGATTCCTTATTGTAATTGATTGTCACATGACCATTTATGATTCCTTATTTTATTTGATCGTCACATGATCACTTATGATTCCTTATTGTATTTGATTGTCACATGACCATTTATGATTCCTTATTTTATTTGATCATCACATGACCACTTATGATTCCTTATTGTATTTGATTGTCACATGACCATTTAAAATTCCTTATTGTATTTGATCATCACATGACCACTTATGATTCCTTATTGTATTTGATTGTCACATGACCATTTATGATTCCTTATTGTATTGGATTGTCACATGACCATTTATGATGGTGTATAGCAACTATCACAGGTTCGCATAATTAAGCTACGTCCTTTAATATGTGACATGGTGAATCAGCTTTATGAAGGACTTTCATTTGTCCAAACTGCTTCTTGCCAACTAGTCACAACTAAATGAGACATATTGTAAATAATGAAATAAAAGCATGAGCAAATTCCTTTATATTCGTTTATTTTCTTAATTCCATCAGAAAAAAATTGAAATTCAGCAAAAATGTTTGAATCAAAATGTTTAAGGCATGAAACCACAAGGATTAAGTAAATAGACACTAGACTGATCGCATGAATTTTCAAAATAGAGAAATATTAATGCAGTTATTAATCTCAATTTCTGCATGAACATTTATTGGTGTCAATTAATGTGACTCCGCCCATCAATTAATGTGACTCCTCCCATCACATTATTGGTATTTAAACCATTCAAGACCATTCAACCGCACCATTCTCTGAATGGAACCATTCAATACCATTCAACTTAGTCCCAAATTCCACGCCATTCAAAACCATGCACTTAATTCTTCACACAGTTTCCATCTTTTATGGAAAGCTACCCAAAGTGATTTGCTGAAGTTGCTTAGTAGATTTTGTCATTAGATTGTTAAACAAGATTTATCTACTGGCATTTAAGGCAACAATAAAGCTTTTCTGCATTGTAACCATTAATTTTAAGAAAGAAGCAACATGAGTTGATCTTAAATCATTGATTCCCATATATACCATTCTATACAATGCACCCGGAACATCTTTTTTCCACTAATTACCGTGGCAGTGAATAATTTCTAAAAGGTGGAGAGGGGACTGAACATGTGGAAAGGTGCCATCAGGGGCCCTCATGGATGGGACCTCGGATGAAGCCCCCAGTAGCCCTACGATTTAAGTCATTTATACATGTAAAAATAGCAATTGTTATCATAATTTCATTTTTATCATTACATTTCTCCCCAAAAAAAAGTGGGGGAAAAGGGGTACAATTTCCCAGGCCCCAATCTCTGCTGTCCCTGATTTATCTTTATACACAGTAGGCAGCTGTTTTCCTAATCCATTTTATGTCTAAACGATTAATGACTTCTCAGACTTTTGGTGAATATCTGTTTAACAAATGAACTTTTGGGTTAGTGGAATGTGACATACATATGGTCAAAGTAATGTTCTAGGGGCCCAGTGTTCTAGGGGGCCCGGTATTCTAGGGAGCCCTGTATTCTAAGGGTCCCAGTGTTCTAGGAGACCCAGTGTTCTAGGGGGCCAGGTGTTCTAGGAGTCCAGATCATAAGGACCATACAAGTTACAAGGGGCACGGATTCTCTGGAGGCCGGGTTTTCCCTGAGACCCGTGATTCCTCCCTGCATGCCATCCTTCAACCAAAGTCAAGAAACTGTTGAAAAACAACGATTTTAGATATCGATTACTTGCAGAAAATACAATACCCTATAATCACAAATTTATTAGATGATATAATTATAGCTAAGCCATGAAATTGATAACATAGATAAACAGCGGTACTCTTAAAGGGTAACACAGTGGCACATTACTACACTGAAATCCACCACGTCTCTGACGAATTAATTTAAATTTCTTGGTATACCTCAAGATTGAGTATTACAATTGCTTTTATATATACTTTGGGATTAAAGGCATTTCAGCGCTTAAAGGCATTTCAGCAGTTAAAGGTATTTCAGCTGTTAAAGGTCATCCAAAGTAGATGCACATAAAATACAAGCTACCAATTCTACAGTGACATTTTGCAGTTATGTATGCTAAAATGGGAAAAAGATCAATAAGATTGTATGTGTTTTCACTTACCACTCTTTCCTAACATATCAGCAAAAATAGTTTCAAAAATTACATTGAATATTATTCAAATGAAGATGACAATTCAATTTAACAACTGAACTCCCACCAATTTACATTAGGGATTTAAGTATTACTAAAGGAAAAATATGTATAAAAATAAGTATCAAAATGTATCAGTCCTGAGTCATCATAGGTGCTTGTACTTACACTTTTAATCAAATGTTAGGGCCTATGGGGAAAATACAATGTGATATGCTATGCTGTGCTTTACTCACACAGATCAAGAATATCTCCAGAATTTATATCTTTTGTAAGGTGATGATTGTATCTCACCATGATTGTGCGATTTTGCCCCCAACCTTCAGTAGGCAGGTTTGACTTTGTGACTTTGGACCCCCTCCCCTTCCCCTCCCCTGCACTTTTGATTGGTAGGTTATCATGCCTCTGTAACTGATCATTTTAAAAATATAAGAATTCTTCGGCCTTTTTCATTGACAATCCAAACATATATCTCTGCATGACTAAAACACACCCATGATAGGAAGAGGGAACATTGAAATCTGTGATACTATTGAGACTGAATCCACAGCAAGATACAATGACCTGACATTCAATAGCACATGTATGCATTCCACAAGTTACAAGAAATCCAACTCATCAATTTCTTCTCTGGTCAACTGGTATGCAATTACTATTCCATGAGAAATACCTTGGCTTTATGAACTGAGAGTTGTGGTCACTAATTACTCAAATATTCTAACAGACAAGATGAAGCTTCAAATAATGGTAATCAATGTGAGTATGAAATATTTATCAATCCATTAACATTACCTATCGATAGCCAGCCCGAAGGCTGGCCCGATTTACATGTCAGGTAATCAACATTATTTTTGTTTAAAGGATTGTAGTGGCCACTGGCAACCTCAGCCAACCAAGGAAAATGAAAAACAATACCCTGTGCCCGGTACCATGCTGTCACTTAAAGATAAGCTAGGAGATACGTATGAGAGAAAAAAAAAAAAAAAAAAAAAAAAATCAAGAATCCAAAGTGACTCTCACCAGAGCCTGGGGCAAGAAAAAATAGGTCAAGTGAAACAAATGACAAAGCCCCCAAAAAAAACAAAATAAACAATCCATAGTCAAGGCTTAAGCGGTCATCAACAAAATAATAATACTCAAAGATAAATGAGTAGAGTCATAGTTAATTAAGATAGTAAACTGACCACTAAAGTTATGAAAATACCAAGAATAATATAAATAAATGAGTAAGGAGTAAACCAGAAGCATACCTATGCTTCTGTCTCCCAGGTATACCAATAGAGTATAGATAAAATCTTACGAGTAGCTAAGTGGTAAGATAGTGGAGTTTAAGTAGGTCAGTGTCCTGAGTAAGTTAGTAAATACAAGGTGTCGATAACACCGGGATGAAGCAGTGTTTGCGATGCAGTACGAGGTCGGTAGTATGTCTTTCAAGTTCGGCTTAAATAATGGAAAAATAAATCGATTTAGTGGCGGTAGAGTCTGTGTGGTATGTACTAAAAATAGATGAGCGTAATAAAATAAAAAGAGGTGTTTGTTCGTCTATACATTTACAGATACAAAGGATATGCACAGACAAACAAACAGTAAGTAGTAAGAATGTCAAGAGTGTCAAGGAACTCTGTCAAGTCAAGTAAATAGGTCATATGTGTAAAGTCAGTCGTATAACATAGATAAATGGCTCGATATAAGTAAATATTAAAATCTAGGTAAGAGTGTCTATCCGTGTATACATTTACAGATACAAAAAAAATATGCACACACAGACAGCCACTCAAGAGCACTAATAGTATCCAGATATGATATGGATGTATGCAAAAATGGGTTGGATTACAGTCCGGTGTCCATAGCTACGGTAATAAATAGGTTATAAGTATGTTTACATACACAAGTAAGTTGTGGTTCTGCTAGTTTCAGAAATATAATAAGTAGTAAAATTAGGAGAATAACTTAACCAGTAAAAATGGGATGGTAGTGATAATAATGCTTAACAGAGTGTGTAACAGTAGTAAGATGATATAAACTGTTATATAAACTGTGTCCTGGTCTTAGTAAGATAATACGTGTGAAAAACAGGGGACGTCAAAAATAGTCAAGTGTGTAGATTGTAAGTAATAGTATGGTATGGTAGGCGAGGTGTAAAAATGGTCTTCAACTGAAGACCATAATACAGGATGTAAGACTAATGTCATACTTCGGCCAATCACAGCACCTGGGGGAAAATGGTCTTCTACAGAAGACCATTATGATATGATATACACAGCGTGAACGTAGCACTATGTGCCACGCTCACATTGCGTATTAACCAGTCGATGAAAGGAATAGTTTAAAAGTCAATGGAGCATATAATGCTCTCACAGCACATGTATAACAGTGAGTTGTCTCTGAAAGACCTTGTACGTTGGGTTAAGGGAATTAAACAATGAATAAAATTCTTGAGTTTGAAGCAAATTCACTACGTGTTAAACTTATATATGTTAAAAGCTGACCTATAGGTTTTTTTATGTAGGTGTTTAGCGAAACGGTCTGTTATTTTGGATTTGTTTTTTATGTGTGAAGTTAGGAGATAATTTGATAATAGGGTTTTAAAGCGATCTTTTACTAGGGGAGTTTTGGCAAGTAAATGGAGGGTTTTTATGTTAGTTGAACGAGGCAGGTGTAAGGCTAATCTTAGGCATTTATTTTGGAAGAGTTGGAGTTTGGTAAAGGTAGCGTTTGATATATTATATAACACAGGGGCTCCGTATTCCATTACTGGTCTAATATATTGTTTGTAAATACGCAGATTAGAATGTTTAAAATCAATATTAGTTCCACGAAGTCTGATAAGTTGGGCAAAGCGAATATTTAACTTGCGTTTTACTTCATTAAAATGGATTAGCCAATTTTTATGTTTGATATGGGAATCAAAGGTAATACCTAAGAATTTCGCATGTGTGGAATGGTTAATCTTTTTGCCATACATATTAATGGTCGGGTATATACGTTGTTTAAAATAGAAGGGTAAAGAAACTGTTTTAGATGGATTAATCTTAATTCTCCATTTAAGGCACCATTTAAGTAAAATATTAGTATAGTTTTGAATGCGTTTGATATGAACAGTAGGTTTTGGCATAATGGCCCAGATTGCAATATCATCGGCAAATTGGGAGACCTTAACAGGGTCGGTTGGAGGTGGGATATCATTGACATAGATATTAAATAGGAGAGGGCTTAAAACTGAACCTTGTGGGACTCCTGCTTTAGGTATAAATAAAGTTGAACGGAAGCCATGTAATTCAGTGAATACCTGGCGATTATCTAAGAAATTTGATAAAATACGTGTTATTTTGTTGGGGATCTTAAGGGTCGGGCAGGACAGTTTAAATCTAAGACCATTATGCCAAACGGCGTCGAATGCTTTCTCGACGTCAAGAAATAAAGCAAGAGTAGAACAGTGGTTATTTAGGTTGGAGTATATGTCCTCAGATAAGGATAGCAGATGGTCAGTAGTGGCTTTGTTAGCTCTAAAGCCGGCCTGGAAATCATTGAATAGGTTATTGTCTTCCAAGTAGTTGGACAGACGGCTAGCTAACAATCTTTCAAGTAGTTTCCCTAGGCAAGATAATAGAGAAATAGGACGATAGTTCAAGGGGCTAGTATTATTTTTATTAGGTTTAGGGATGAATGTGACTCTAGCTATTTTCCATGCTAGTGGAAAATAACCTAAGGTAAAACAAGCATTAAAAATGAGCAGAAGGGAATTAAGAGCTTGGGTTGGAAGTTTTTTAATTACATAGTTCGGTATTTGATCAATACCGGGGGTTTTGAGTTTAAGGTTTTTGATGGTTACAATTAGTTCTTCGATATTGAATGATTTGTCGGTGTCAGAGGAGGTAGTCTTATCTGGTATAAGTAAGGGTTTGAAGAGAAGGTTATTTAAGGAAACATAATGATTAACCCCAGCATATGCTGTTGGGTCAAAGTCTGTGGAATTAAAATCCTGTTGCACTGACGCAAGGGTGTTATTTAATAGTTCCGCTTTATCGGAGTGGGTGGTGGCAATTATATTATTATGGTGTAGGTTGGGGATATTAAAGTTACGGGCATTGCCTGCAAGTTTATTAAATTTTTTCCAAAATGATCGTGGATCGGATATGGTGTGAAGGGAATTACATATTTTATTGAGTTTATCTTTTCTAAATTCTTTAATTGCTAGGTTAATTTTTCGAGTTAATGTTGAATTATTGTTGATCTGAGAGTTAGTCGGATTTCGTTGCTGGCGTCTACGTAGTTTGCGTTTGGCTTTAATTAGACTTTCGATTTTAGGTGGTAATTGAATTTTAGGGTCGATTTGGGTATTTTTCTTTGAGGGGATGGAAGTTGCCATGGCTTCTAGCACATTTTTTGTAAATAAAACTATGGCTTCATCTATTTGGGTACAAGTGTTTAAAGATTCAGAGGGTTGGATATTTTCATTACAGAAGTTTTTGAAAATAATCCAATTAGCCTTAAATGGTATAAAATGGGTACTCATTGCAAATGGGCCTTGGGAATTAATATTAGGGCTTGGGTTAATTGATAGGAAGATTGGTAGGTGATCAGATTCAAGGTCAAATGTGACTTTGAATTGTTTGAAAGTATTAAGTAATTTCGGTGAAAGTAAAACATGGTCAAGAACGGAGCCATTACCTGTATGGCTAATGTAGGTTGGGTGAAAGTTTAATATTGCCTTTAGATTGGAGTTAATACATAGTTCATTTAGAAGGGTACCATTACGGTTAATTGTATGATCACCGAAATTTGTATGTCTAGCGTTAAGGTCACCTAGTACAATATGATTGCCTTTTGAGGAAAAATCTTTGATAAAGTCAATAGGTAAATGGTTAGATGGACTTGAGTACAGTGTTGTTACTTTACATGTGAGATTATTTATTTTAGTAGAGATAGTAATAAATTCACATGGGTTAATTCCTTTGTTAATTAATTTGTAGGGGAGGGAGTTTTTTATTAGTAGGGCAATACCTCTTGTAGAGACATTTTTAATGGGGTTAGGGACTTTATCAACTGATATTAGGTGGTAATCTATGAATTTAAAATCTTTAGATGAGGTTGTTAGAGTTTCATTTAGGGATACAATATCTAGGTTATAGTCAAGTACAAATTTTTCAAGTAGTAATTTATTGGGTTTTAAACCTCTTAGATTAATATGGGCTAGATTTTCCATAATCATTGTGGGCCGGTAATGAGGTTATTTAGAGTACTTAATGATTTAGCAATGAGGTATGAGTCTGGCAGATAGCCACAGATGCTGCTCATGGCCCTGGATATGGTCTCGCCTACCATACGAGGGTCTGCTTCAGGATTATTGATGATGATAGAGGTTGTTCGTACAATTAGGTTAATAAAGTCGGTAGGGGATATTACTATATAGGCGTAGGTGTCTTTGTGGTCTGGTGTTGCAGTTGTATGTCGGTGGGTTTGAGGTGGTCTGGTCCTGGTTTGTTGTTGTTCGGTGTCATTGGAGTGCGTTCTAGTTCGGGTGTTGGAGTGTTGCAGCCTGGTGTTCTGGTCAGTGACTGCATCACTGTACGTTCTGGTATTAGTGACTGGGTTGGTTGTCTGAGACGTTCGAGTCTGTGGGGGTTGTTGACGTTGCGGTTGTGTAGCTTGGTTAGAAACTGGTATAGAGTGGGGGGGTTGGGTATCAGGTTCTGTACTCGTTGTGGGTTCTAGTCGTGGGGCGGGGTAAATTTGTGTTTGTATAATGGGTTTTAGTTTGGCTCTGGCCTGGGATAATGCCTGCTCCTTGTAAAACTTACAGCCAGCATAAGTGGCTACATGCCCTTCGCCACAGTTGGCACAAATCAGTTGGTAATCAATGTCTGCAGTGCTAGTTATAAGGAGCACTCAACTAAAGTGTGAAGTGTAGGGTATAATGGTAATCAATGTCTGCAGTGCTAGTTAGGAGGAGCACTCAACAGAAGTGTAAAGTGTAGAGGTATAATGGTAATCAATGTCTGCAGTGCTACAGTGCTAGCGAGAACGAATGTGTCATGCATTCCCACGTTTCACATGGTTCACGCCGTCCATGGAGTATAACCGCGATCGGATTAACTATTGTTAAGAATGCGGGGAAATCGCGATCAAAAAACCAGCTTAAGTTGTCCACTTTTAAGTACAGTTTATCTGTGGTTACGAACCAGAAAAATCCGTTTAATGTTTCGCGGGGACAATGAGATCAATTCTTTTGTAATTGCGTTTAATCCCCGAGGTTTGCTGTTGCTCGACGCACACAAAAGATTTACAAGGATGTTTAAAAGGGATTAAAGACCAAGGCCCTTTGTCAGTTCCGAAATTTCAATAGGTTTAAGACTCGGTGTAGTAGACCCCTAGCCCGTATTGTGTGTGTGAACTTCATTTCTTTTGTATATCTACATGCAATCAATATCTTTTTCCACAGGTTCCTAATTCCATGATAAACAAAGAAAAAGAGAGAAAAATATTTCCTCAAGTGTTCTTTTTTTATTTGAAAAATAAAGAAGGAAAAAACACATTCGCTATGCTTTTTTCTTATACCATTACCAGCTCATCCAGCATTTACAATCAAGCATGTGCTGAACGTAAATAACTAAGAAATCCCTGAAGAAATCATTATTAATTCAAATTTACCTACTCAATGCCTTCCAAATCCTTATATTTTTGACTTCTTCTAATGTGTATTCCATATTAATATCACTTTAAAATCGGGCTTAAAAAATTAAGAGTTATCGTAGTACCTGTAGACTTTCCATTTCCCCGCTCTGTCGCAACGTAACTATAAGCCTACTATACATGTACATAACTTAACAACCAGGTCTCAAAACCCAGGTCCATAGCTATCCAAAATTTATGTTAAAACAATGTGTGTATTGTTCGTTTGACATGTTGGGCATGGTAACATTTTCCATCTCCCCCAGGCTTGTAAACGCGCATGTTCAGACTCCTTGGTCACACCCATTTTCCTTTTATGGTCACATTTACTCTGGCTGAGACAAACTTTTCTCGTACGTACAAGAACCTTGGGCAACTTATCACAATGTATCGTTGGGCGTTGATGTAAATAAGTCCCTCGGTGTTCCGAAAATATCCCCTTTCCTTACAATTTATTTTGAATATTTCTGCAAAAAGGAAAAAAAAAATACATACAATTACGACTTTCTTTTGCTCTTGACTTTTGATAAAATGTATTCTTAATGTATCGTTCTTTTTGACTGGGGGACTTGAAAGACAACTGGCACTACACACGATTCCTTATAACCACGCCGTAACTTTGTGTTACGATGGACTAATATCATTTTCTTGCACGTGGCAAATTTCATAAGGTTGCGGGGAATTGCGCAACAAGCCTTCGGCGATAATTATTTCCAGATGTTTAAGAAATGCCCAGGGCACAGTTTACTTGCTTATACTCCCTGCTTCTACTCAACGTGGATGGTTACCATGGAAATTGAAACTGGATGTAAGGGGTGTGCCTAGATTCTAGAAAATGTAACGATCTCGTAAGATTGACCTATTTTTAAAAGAATTTCTACAAAAGCAGGGCCGACAATGGGCTCAACAATTCAACAATACTTTTGAAGGGGACCAGTAGTGGCGCACGGGCGTAAGTGTGTGTTTGTGTGGGGTGGGGTGGGGGGGTGGGGGGGGGTGGGGTAAGCATTCCCGTATATTTCTCATCAGTTTTACTTCTCCTCAACCCATCAAATAAACGATCACATTTATTTTCACCAAGTTTTGTGTTCAAGTTGTTTCCATCAAAAATAATTATTTACGCTTCAAGAAACGTGTTAGTAGGGAACCAAAAACAATAATTCAACTAAACATATTTGTTAGAAGAAAATAATGTTATTTCAAGGCGGACAAAACCACTTACATGCAAACAAATGGAAGTTTGAAATTAGCTGTCATTTTAGAATGACAACTTGTTAGAAAATCCAGTAATTCATAAAGTGGAAATGGAAGAAAGAAATGCATGTATGAAATAAAACTTGCTGAGGTTTTTGTATTTATTTATTTCTCTTGACATATTAGTAAAAGCAGTAAGAAGTGTTAGCACTTTTTGTTTTTGTATTTCCATCACACAACCTGTCTTATACATGCAATAAGTGGGCAACAAAAATATGTATTCTTAAAAGATCATGCATATTGAAAACAAAACAAAAACGTTGAGAATTTGACCAAACTATACTCATCTTGAAACGTACCTGCGGAAAACAAAAAAAGAATATTGGGATATGAATTAAGGGTTAATTACGATGTTATACTGACGACCATGATAAAAAAAAAATGCCATTTGCGAACAGAAGTCTCAATGAGTAGCACTACGCTATTGACTAGTGTGTATTACTGCAGGTTTACGTTGTTGTCAGTGGAACTGGTTTGAAAGGATTAAGCTCCTTGGGTAACCACAACATCCCTGTCAATAGTTCTGTGGTTAACGCAAACCAGCTTTACAGAGTTTTATTGATTAGAGGGGATTATTTTCTGGCACAATAGGGAATGCAGGAATCGACTTAACATTACCACCTAATCCTGTCAAGTGCATTCCAAGGTAATGTAAATGACACATTCATTCCCGCTAGCACTGTAGTTATAAGGAGCACTCAACTAAAGTGTGAAGTGTAGGGTATAATGGTAATCAATGTCTGCAGTGCTAGTTAGGAGGAGCACTCAACAGAAGTGTAAAGTGTAGAGGTATAATGGTAATCAATGTCTGCAGTGCTAGTTATAAGGATCACTCAACAGAAGTGTGAAGTGTAGTATAATGGTATAATGGTAATCAATGTCTGCAGTGCTAATTACAGGGAGCACTCACCTGAAGTGTGAAGTGTAGGGGTATAATGGTAATGAATGTCTGCAGTGCTAGTTAGAAGGAGCACTCAACAGAAGTGTGAAGTGTAGGGGTATAATGGTAATGAATGTCTGCAGTGCTAGTTAGAAGGAGCACTCAACAGAAGTGTGAAGTGTAGGGGTATAATGGTAATCAATGTCTGCAGTGCTAGCTATAAGAGCACTCAACAGAAGTGTAGGGGTATAATGGTAATCAATGTCTGCAGTGCTAGTTATAAGGAGCACTCAAGAGAAGTGTGAGGTGTAGGGGTATAATGGTAATCAATGTCTGCAGTGCTAGTTATAAGGAGCACTCAACAGAAGTGTGAAGTGTAGGGGTATAATGGTAATCAATGTCTGCAATGCTAGCTATAAGGAGCACTCAACAGAAGTGTGAAGTGTAGGGGTATAATGGTATAATGGTAATCAATGTCTGCAGTGCTAGCTATAAGAGCACTCAACAGAAGTGTAGGGGTATAATGGTAATCAATGTCTGCAGTGCTAGTTATAAGGAGCACTCAAGAGAAGTGTGAGGTGTAGGGGTATAATGGTAATCAATGTCTGCAGTGCTAGCTATAAGAGCACTCAACAGAAGTGTGAAGTGTAGGGGTATAATGGTAATCAATGTCTGCAGTGCTAGCTATAAGAGCACTCAACAGAAGTGTAGGGGTATAATGGTAATCAATGTCTGCAGTGCTAGTTATAAGGAGCACTCAAGAGAAGTGTGGTGTAGGGGTATAATGGTAATCAATGTCTGCAGTGCTAGCTATAAGAGCACTCAACAGAAGTGTGAAGTGTAGGGGTATAATGGTAATCAATGTCTGCAGTGCTAGCTATAAGAGCACTCAACAGAAGTGTAGGGGTATAATGGTAATCAATGTCTGCAGTGCTAGCTATAAGAGCACTCAACAGAAGTGTGAAGTGTAGGGGTATAATGGTAATCAATGTCTGCAGTGCTAGCTATAAGAGCACTCAACAGAAGTGTAGGGGTATAATGGTAATCAATGTCTGCAGTGCTAGTTATAAGGAGCACTCAAGAGAAGTGTGAGGTGTAGGGGTATAATGGTAATCAATGTCTGCAGTGCTAGCTATAAGAGCACTCAACAGAAGTGTGAAGTGTAGGGGTATAATGGTAATCAATGTCTGCAGTGCTAGCTATAAGAGCACTCAACAGAAGTGTAGGGGTATAATGGTAATCAATGTCTGCAGTGCTAGTTATAAGGAGCACTCAAGAGAAGTGTGAGGTGTAGGGGTATAATGGTAATCAATGTCTGCAGTGCTAGTTATAAGGAGCACTCAACAGAAGTGTGAAGTGTAGGGGTATAATGGTAATCAATGTCTGCAGTGCTAGTTATAAGGAGCACTCAACTGAAGTGTGAAGTGTAGGGGTATAATGGTAATCAATGTCTGCAATAAGGAGTACTCAACAGAAGTGTGACATGTAGGGGTATAATGGTAATCAATGTCTGCAGTGCTAGTTATAAGGAGCACTCAACAGAAGTGTAAAGTGTAGGGGTATAATGGTAATTATTGTCTGTAGTGCTAGTTATAAGGAGCACTCAACAGAAGTGTGAAGTGTAGGGGTATAATGGTAATCAATGTCTGCAGTGCTAGTTATAAGGAGCACTCAACAGAAGTGTAAAGTGTAGGGGTATAATGGTAATTATTGTCTGTAGTGCTAGTTATAAGGAGCACTCAACAGAAGTGTGAAGTGTAGGGGTATAATGGTAATCAATGTCTGCAGTGCTAGTTATAAGGAGCACTCAACAGAAGTGTAAAGTGTAGGGGTATAATGGTAATTATTGTCTGTAGTGCTAGTTATAAGGAGCACTCAACTGAAGTGTGAAGTGTAGGGGTCCTTAGAATATTTGTAGGGGTCTTTAGAATATTTGTAGGGGTCCTAAGAATATTTGTAGGGGTCCTTAGAATATTTGTAGGGGTCCTTAGAATATTTGACTTGTTCACCTCAACCTTATTCTATTTTGATACTTCTGTATGCCAGTCTGCAAGTGCAACAGACCGACAAAGACTATGTTAAATTGCTTTATAGCTTCTTAGATCTTCAATCATATTTCCTTCTTTATTTCCTTCATAATTCCATTCACCTCCAGAGGCATAGAAAGGGTCCCCTCTCAGGGAGGGCAAGGCCAGAAACTTATACAGTTTCATTGAATAAAATCATGTATTAAATAACTAATGATCATTTTATGTTACAGGGTGTGCTGTGAATATGGCATGGGGTGCAGATGGTGTTAAACATTGAGACCTAAAAGTAAAAGGATGGTAAATTTTCATGCATAAACACTATGTCATAACCTGACTACAATCTTGGATGAAAACTGTTGGGACATTTACTACCTAACTGGAAAGTTTGCATGTTATTTCAAATATTTATGTACAGCTATTTTCAGCCCCCACCCCCACCCCCCACTCTCCCTTTCAATGTTGTCAAAATATTTCAGTATGAAATACAGGGATATGGAAAGCATTCATCAACATTTTTCACTCATTTAATCAACAATAAATGAAGGGGCATGGGGGAGAGGCGGGTCCCAACAAGTTTTGTCCAAGATTGTAGTTCAAGAAGAACACCATAAAACAGTATGCACAAATTAGCTTTGATAACATTTTGACAGGAGACCTGGATCAAGGTTGCAGGGCCGGCCAGGATCATTCATGGGCATTCATGCGATAATTCTCATTCAGAAAGCAGTCAGGGTGAAACCTCAGTTTCATATGATGTCATGAGCAGCTTCTTTGCAGTTTCTTTTTTTCAGTCGCTAACTTAATAATTTTTCCCAATCTTGATTTTAAGACAAAGCTAAAGCCAGTTTAAAATATCCAGTGATTGTTCGTTAAGCAGTTAAGACTACAGCCAGAGGTCAAGCGAGGTCATAATGTTTCCTTTTGATTCATAAAGAAGGTTGAATCTAATGAATATTCATTAACATCCTTTCTAGGTTGTTTTAAAGTTTCTAGTGCAGTGGTTAAAACTCCCAATTGACTTAATGTAGCAGTGTATGACGCAGTGGTATGAATAACAATCAAGTCCCATTTTGGGGGTCTATGGTAAGTTATAAAAAGTGGGGATTCTCTGGACTGGAAAGTGGAAAGGGAGGGGGGGGGACATGGCCTCTTATTCAAAAAGTGGGGGACAAGAGGCAAATTGAGACAAAATGTACTGATTTTTTTTAAATTACGGAAATGTGGGGAGGGGGCATGTCCCCTTGTCCCTCCCAGGAATTACGGCCCTGATCATGGATTATATGGTGCTTTTTTCTCAATCAAGGTTCTTTACATAGACAAAAACATCTAATAGTGGTAAGTTTTGTCCATGATGGTGTGAGGTTTGCAGTCCAAAACACTTTCAAGCCCTCTTCTAGACCAGACTGATAAACAGTAGACATACAATTTAGACACTTTAAATGTGATTCTTAATCAAAACCTATTTTCTTCAATCACAAACAGGAGTTGTTGTCATAGATATTTCCATGGTATTGAGTTTTACCACCATCCAACCCCTCCCTCACACTTTTCTGTCATTTACCTATGCAAATCTTCCAAGTTATTAAAACTGGCACTATGCAATCACACTTCAATTGTGTACATACTTTAGGATTCTGACAGGAACATAAGTCTTCAAGCTAAATCAACAATAGATGAGTAATTCCAATTGATAATTTTTTAGAAACTTGACATGACAAGAAAAATACTTCCTGTCACAACACATCTTTATATAGTCATCAACTAAGAAAAATCATATCACTATCAGCAAATGAAAATAATGTCCACAAATTGCACAGGCTAATCTTCAAAGGGTATTTGTACTGCTCTGGTCTTATCTACTGTACATGGAATGTTTTCAACCACAGCCAATCTAATGCATTCCACAATCATGTCTTTAATAAAGCCATTACACTTTCAAGAATTCAATTTATTAAATTGATCTTTAGTATATCATCAAAATTATGAGGACAACAGGATAACCTAAGACAAGTTTTACTGTAGTCTCAAAGTAACATTAATAAGAAGTTGCATTGAGCAGATGTTGCTTTACCATAATCATAGGGATAATGTTCAAACAATTAGAATCAAATTAATTAAGTAATATAGGTAATAATACACATTTGGATCAAATGCAAATAAATCTATAATGATGAATTTACTTGCTCCATGATAAATTTTAATTTCATTTAACTTCAAATGCTTACAAAACATTGAGCGTGACAAGAGTTTTATTTTTTCAAGAGCAAGAAATAAGCTATTAGAGGAGCCGAATAAGCCTCGAGTCAAATAAATTGCAAGTTTGTTTTATTGTTGATTATATGCTAATTAGGTAGCTCTTGATGAGATATCAAAATGGGACACAGGTTTCAACCCAGAAATTATGTAATTTGCATAAATTCAAAATGACCACCATTTTTCAATTTTGAGGCCAATTACCTCTAAAACTATGTTTTTAGCCCAATAAGTGTATTAGAGTTGAATAGAAGCACGATCCAGTGAATCTAATAAATATATTTATGGACCCAAATGACCTCTCTGAACAACTAGGTCAAAGGTCAAGTTGTCAAAAATATGTCAAAGACATATTTGGAATACCAAAATGCATTATTACATGACAAATCATAATGTATTTATAAAAAAATAAACTCATTATTTTGTTTGTTTGATACTATCCTGTAAAAAAGTATAATTATAAGTATTGTTTTACTTATATCATAAGTTAAATGTCACCATCTACAGTTTACAAAATTTCACTCACTACCCCAAGATACGTTGGTGTTGCGCTATGTTTCACACACATTGGTAACCGTCCCAATGTTCCATGTTGACAGTCAGAAACCGTCCCAATGTACTATGTTGACAGTCAGCAAGAGGGAAAGTCTGTAGAGGGAGGGAATGGAGAGCCTGGAGATGGGAGAATGGGGAGCCTGGAGAGGGAAGGAATGGGAAGCTTGGAGAGGAAAGGAATGGGGAGCCTGGAGAGGAAGGGAATGGGAAATCCGGAGAGGGAGGGAATGGGGAGCCTGGAGAAGGAAGGAATGGGGAGCCTGGAAAGGGAGGGAATGGGAAGCCTGGAGAGGGAGGGAATGGGAAGCCTGGAGAGGGAGGGAATGGAGAGCCTGGAGAGGGAGAAAATGGGGAGCCCGGAGAGGGAGGAAAAGGAGAGTCAGAGAGGGAGGGAATGGGAAGCCTGGAGAGGGAGGGAATGGAGAGCCTGGAGAGGGAAGGAATGGGAAGCCTGGAGAGGGAGGGAATGGGGAGCCTGGAGAGGGAGGGAATGGAGAGCCTGGAGAGGGAAGGAATGGAAAGCCTGGAGAGGGAGGGAATGGAGAGCCTGGAGAGGGAAGGAATGGGAAGCCTGGAGAGGGAGGGAATGGGGAGCCTGAATAGGGAGGGAAAGGAGAGTCTGGATGGAATGGGGAAACTGGAGAGGGAGGGAATGGGGAGCCTGGATGGAATAAGGAGGGAGAGGAAATGGGGAGGGTTGTGTGCTATTGTAGATAGTCAAATGTTTCTGTGAAGTTCAGCTAGCCATGATGAAATCAGAGATACTGGGGCCATAGCATTGGTATGTGTGTATGGTGGACGAGATACAACTTTAAATAGTCTGAGGAGAAAGCTGTTTGTTGACAGGGTTGATAAGAGCCTCAAGAGTGTTGACATAGAGAGACTTCCACCAAAGGATGATGCTGCCAGGTACCATTCTTATAGAGTGTACCCGCAGACTCAAGTATAGGTAAGAAAGGTAGCACTGAAACCTGAAGATTGGGGATGGAATATCCAATGCGAGAGTTTGTTGCCTGAGAGAATGGATAACAAGCCAGCTCCTGATGCCATATTAAAGATAATACATTGCAAATGTATGCAGTACTGTGACACAATGATATGTTCATGCAAGAAAAATGGGATGTACTGCACTGAATTCTGCAGAAAGTGTCAAGGCATATATGTACAAACATAGCCTACCATTAGATGAATTTGAGTACTAATTCACAGTATGTATCCAAAAGGGCAACGTTATAAATGAATACCTCAATGTGTGCTTGTATAATTATTTGCAATTTGATGGTCTTTGACTTGATTGAATGCTTACAATTTTCCATTTTGACATACTTCTAGAGGTCATTTGGGACAGGATAGTATCAAACTGAAGAATGCATACATTATTAAATATACTATGATTTACCATGTAATAATGCATTTTGGTTTAAAAAAATTAAACTCAAATGACCTTTGACCTAGCTGTTCAGAGAGGTCATTTGAGTTCATAAACATGTTTACTAGATTCACTGAGTCATGTTTCTATTCAACTCTAATACACTTGTTGGGCAGAAAACGAATAATTTCAAATTGACCTCAAAATTGAAAAATAGTGGCCATTTTGAATTTATGCAAATTAGGTAACTTATGAGTTTAAAGCTGCATCCCATTTTGATTTATCAAGAAGTACCAAATGATCAGGAATCTATAATAAAACAAACTGTTACAATTTGTTTGACTGAGAAATCTAATTCTGCATAAATCTATATAGAAGATATAAAAATGAAAGATCTTAAAAATGTATCCACTTTGGAAGACTTTAACTGGGAATCATTTACATTTCTGACTTTTCAATCTAAAAATACTTAAAAATGTTTTTTGTACAGGCGTGAGCGCTCTTTTATTGAAGTTTAGAGAAAAATACTACGGTTACGTTACAGCTGTTTTAGCTTTGTTTATTTTTTAAAAGTGGTCATGTAAAACAGACAATTATGTTATTCTTTTTCATTTCTTAAAAAAAAAAAATGTTTTATTTTATAAATGATGAAATTAAGATTTTCCAATTTCATCTGGAATTAGTGGTTAAAAGTAGCACATTCAGAAAAACTCTTTTATCTGGGTCAATTTTGTTCTCTTAAAATTATTTTGTCAGGGAATCAGATACAACAGCCTGCAGGCACATGTATGGTAAGTTCAGTGATGTTGGAACCACAGGAGGCAAGGGAGACCACTGCCCCCTTGCCCTAGAGTAAGGGGGCGATGGAGGTGCCCTTTGAGAGTTGGGGGTGGACAGGGACAGGAGGTGCCCTTTTGAAAACTGAGGGCAGACCGGGGCAGGAGGTGCCCTTTTGAAAGTTATATGAAATTAATGTAGGTTATTCTTAAAGCTTGAAAACAAATAGAACTCACAAATCCTACATAGTATATAGAAGTTGCAACATACATTTAGTATTTATTTGACACAATTAAAGCATGCTATTTTACAAGGAGCCTGCTACTGAGGGTCATGGTGGGAGGAAGGAATGCCCCCTAGTAGTTTCATAAGCTGCAATTTTCAAAAGTAGGCCCTTTATACCTATTTGTCCGATGGGTAATTGTCAGCATTGGTCCTGGCCCCTTAATCTAAAACCCATAGGCAGGATTTGCTTACCAAAAGTGGGGGAAAAGTCAAAAGTGTGTGTGTGGGAGGGAGGGGGTGGGTGGGGAGGGGATTTTCAAAATCACAACACATCACCATATAAAAGTATACATTTGAAAAAAATAGGGGTGCGGAAAATACCCTTGCTCCCCCAAATCCCGCCAATACTCAAAAGCATATGTGTAGAAACCATGGGGTCAGGCATTGTTCCCCAATTTTTGAAAACTGACAAAAGTACCCTTTTTTAAAAAATAAAAAGTCCTCCTTCAATTACTGTCAAAAAAATGCCCTAATTCAATTTTCTTCCCCTTGCCCAGAGTTCCTTCTGACACCCCCAGGGGTTTCCCATAATTTTTCCCATAATGAATTGTCAAAGTTTTGTGCTTTCTTGAAAATTCAGAAATCAAAGATTTCAAATACTTTGGGCAGAATTTCTAAATACAAATATTCTTTATACTAAAGCTTTCAAGATAATCTGGCTATGATGCCACAAATTCTCTGAATTTCAAAGCATTTGGAACTCTTGTTTCAAACACAGATGTCACTTTACTTAAGAGTCTTTCTATGAAATACTTTCATAGCAATCTTGATGGTCCCTACTACAACAACAAATTCAATAAAAAGACTGAAATTAGTGGGTAGGAAGTGTCACCACTCAGAAAGATCCTCAGAAATTTTCCAATTACAACCAGAAATACTGCACTGGTTAATCAAGTCACCATCAAACATTGTGGCAGTCTAATCGAGCAAACTCTTTTAATTATGGAAATCTTCTTCAATTTTCATTTATTTTGGGGAAATTTATACAAATTTGACGGAAATTTAAGGATTCTTTTTTATTTGTGATGGAATAATATGCTGATATTAAAGGTGCTCTTGGTCGAAAAATAAGGACATTTTTTTTTGATACAGAGATTTCATCATTAACATGTCTCGGAGAAACTTATAAGGCATCTTAAATACCTTCCTTTGGGTATATATTACACATTGCACATTCTATGATTGATTTCAAAACTCAATGGTGAAAACTCATAAATATTCATTATCTTTCATTCAATTCTATTTAGATAATTAGAGAACCTTCAGTTGCAACATCGAATGAGTCATTCTGATCCAGGCAGGGTTCAACATGCCAGGTGGTTGGGGGTGGGGACCATGCATGGTCCTTCAATAAGTAGTGCACTTCCCAGACCTCCATTATTTTGTAACCTTTATGGCACTTGCCTTATTGGTCCTGGGTTCCCAAAATATCACAACCCTGTCTGAGGTTCTGCATTTCTTATCTAAAGAAGTAAATTGAACTTCAATCTGTTCGAATTAAGTGGGTGATGGCTGTATGGATAATCTTATGCTATAGTATTTAAAGCAAACTTCAATTTAAAATGTTGTCAGATATTACAAACTAACATGTGTAAACCCATAAAATACATCAAAGTCTTTCAATGAAGGACAGCTCAAACATTTTCCTTCAATACTACTCTATTTCTCTCCCCCCCCCCTCCCTTTTTCTCTGACTTCCCTTAAATGATCTACTCATGAGACAAAACAGAAAAAGCACATTTGATGTGGTTTCCAAAAAGTGTAAGACTGGGCACAAAGGAAATGAAGCCATATTGTAGATAAATATCATGGCTTACCCTCGAATATTGATGCAATATGGGCACAGGTTTTATTTGTCAAATTTGATTGAATATGCTAAGACTCCTTTATTACAATTTTAAGATCAAAAAACATAATGGATCTTTGAATGAAATGATTAAAATAACTCCCAAATTTAACTTGGAATTAATATGTAGAGTTATGCCACTGTCAATGCTATGAAAAAGTATTAAACCATCTAACTTAGGCCTACACAATACATCTACTGTACAGGGAGACAATTTCAAATAAAATATTCACCTCATAATGAAACCCATATTTAGATATTTTCTTCATGATAAAATCCATAAAATTCAATAAGGTGACCAAGGTATCACTTTATAAGAACCTCTCATCACAGCAATAATTGTGGGACTTCTGCCGCTACATCAATGCAAGCTCTTTGATCAATGTGAAATTTTAAGTCTAGTTTGGTCATAAATAACAATACCTGTAATAGGTGAGTCTTGTAAGAGCCAGCTCTTTGGTTTATTTTTACTGGTAAGAAAAGGAGAAATGTCAGGAATTCCTAATCACAACCTAAACTTGACCCTAAGTTACAACCCTAACATACATCCCATCCCGTCACATCACAATCAGCATTGACATTCCCACTCATATCCTGCAAAGTGAGATAACACCATTAAATTTACACTTTCTGATAACAGCCCCAAAAAGATGTGAAAAGAAGTGAAATTGAAGAAAAAATGGGTACTTACAGGACACACGGATGAGAAAGACTGCTAAACAGGGGTGAGGTCCAGTTGCATAAGCCTAGTTTCACCTCCACAGCTACAGATATACCGTTAGATAGTCCTTCTTACAGCCAGGAATGCCAAATATGCTGCTCTCCTAATATCCTCCACAGTACTCACTCCAGCGAGAGGCAAAATCAAAAAACAAGATTTTCACAAGGCTGCAATGAACTTGGAAGTTCCTTTCACACAGTGCGCACGTTTTTTTTTCTCCCCTCGTTCTGTGGTTGGGTGTAAAATCAAATTGCGGTATAATTTACACAGAAAGTTTGTAGAAAGGGTAAATGGATTGGGAGCATAGACGGTTTATCTTGTCAGATGTTGCATACGTTAGTTATAATGTGTGTTTTCAGAGAGCAGAGGATGCAGGGGAAATGAATGATAGGGGCAAGTGGCATGTCAGTGAAATGATGGATCAGAAATACGTCACCTTCAACAATAAACTATCAAATATGTTCTAAGGTTACATGGACAGGGCTATGGGAATGTTTTTTATATTAGTTTTAATGGTTATGGTTTATACTCACATGGGGATGTATGGACAGTTGATATGATTTATGACTTTTTATTACACAATTATTATGAATTGGTGTGAAGCAAAAACATTTTTTAATATTCAGTTCAATTGCAATCTAAGAGGAATATAAAAAGGCACAAATATTGATTAAGATGTTAATTATAATTTTAAATATTAGTACTTTTTGCTTTAAGGTGAACTCTTTAAGGTGGACTAAGGTGGATTGTTTATAATTTCAATTGTCAATTATTTATTTTGAGGCTTTAATTAGTTCTTTTATTTTAAGAGGGTGGCTCTTAGCAGTGTGATATGGATCCTTGCTCATGGTGCATGTTCACATTCTGTAAAACAATTGTTATACATATCTTTTGCAATAAAAAAATGCAATAAAACAAGTGTATGGTGACAAAATTTACTCATACCTTGCTTAGTGTAACAGCTTTCTCTTATGACATAAAGTCATTACTGGTGTGGTATCTATTTTGACATAAACTTGGTAACAAACTGGCCCAGTTGGATAAATAAAATCAACATACTAAAAGTTTAAGAATTTAAGTTATGCAAAGATGATCAAATTAAACAGTTTTTAGTTTTACACTTTCCGATATCATTTGTATAAGAATAAAATAGTCTGATTCAGTGGTGCAGCCAAAGGAAAGTGAGGGGGAAGTGACCCCAGCTGGTTATTTTTTCCCCCACCTCAATTCCAACAGCATATATAAAAATGTTTTATCACCACATATCTAAAATTGTTTATCACCACTGGTTTTAACAAGGCTTTGTTCTCATGTGAGACTACAACCTGGTCCTAAAATTGTGATGGGCTATCTGTGATTTTTAAGCCAAATGTTCCATGAAATTCTTTTCCAACTCAGCATAATATAAGTTATGCATATTTGATGCACCTGAACTCATTTGCACTGGCAAATTGATAAAAAAAAAAAAAAAAAAAACATATTAAATCTTAAGGAAAGTAAAATACAGTTTGTATTTTGATTTTATCCAAATGGTAGATATATTGTTATGCTAAAAATATTAAATCTACTATTCATTATGAGGACAATGAAAATACACAAACAATATGTTTTCACACACAATATCCTTGTGTATTGATAGGGATCCGGTGACATCAAAAGTGTGGCCTCAAAAGTGAATCAAACATTATTACCCACAATTGAGTTGGTACAGCAGGTCTTCCTAAGCAGCTATAACATGCAGTATTGTAGCTTTGCGGTTATTGCAGAATTCGTCTGAACGCTGCTCATAATTTTTACAAAATGAACTACATATCATAAGGAGCTGTAGAAGAAGTTTTAATATGGCAATCTTAGCTGATTTCAAAAGCAATGAAAAAAGAAACCCTCCTCCCCTTCCCACTCAAAAAATATAAATGCTAAAATCCAACATTTTCCTTTTAAAAAACAATTAAATTTGGTATAAGTAAGAATAATAATAATAATAATATTAATAATAATACATTTTTATAGTAAGACAAAAACCAACTATGGTAGACAATTATTTTATTAAATACAGAAAATTGACTATGGTACTACAAATATTTTGAAATACAGAAAGAAAGGACTGTTGGGGCCATGGGTTGGGGCAAAGAGGGAAATATTATAAAATTGCACTTGTCAGTCACCATACAAAAGATATAAACATGGACAAAAATTTTTCCCTAATTGCATTCCCAAATTTCACACCACCTATGGGAACTATACAACTATTTTGACCAGAAGTAAAATTACAAATTAACTGCCAGTGAATCAAAGCAAATCTCCACAAAATGTTATACACAAAAATGCAACGCACCAAAAATACTACGCACCAAAATGCTACCCACCAAAAATTGCTACCCACCAAAAATTGCTACGCACCAAAAAATGCTATGCACCAAAATTGGACACACCAAAAATTGGTCACACCAAAAATTGGACACACCAAAAATTGGACACACCAAAAATTGGACACACCAAAAATTGGTCACACCAAAAATTGGACACACCAAAAATTGGTCACACCAAAAATTGGACACACCAAAAATTGGTCACACCAAAAATTGGACACACCAAAAATTGGACACACCAAAAATTGGACACCAAAAATTGGACACACCAAAAATTGGTCACACCAAAAACTGGTCACACCAAAAATTGGTCACACCAAAAATTGGTCATACCAAAAATTGGTCTCACCAAAAATTGGACACACCAAAGGAATATGGTACATGCTTCTTGCAAAGCTCAATGTACTTTTTCCAAAAAAAAAAATTTTTTAGATTGACAACCTTAAACAGAATGTTGCTCAACAATACTAAAATGTTTTCCAGGTTTAAAAGAATGTAAATACTACAAATACTTCAGATAAGAACCTAAAAATACATTTGCACTAGATATTTAGGGGTTCAAATGTTACTTAATCAGCTTGATCAGCATATGCTGACTGTCATATAAACATGGAGTTGTGGTTCCCTAAATTTTAATTCCCTGCATGAATGTATATATATCCTCCACATCATTTGTTTACATTGTGGCAATTTAATCCTTTAGAGAGGGATAACTGTTTCCTATAATCTATCTCAAATTATTCTTCAACACCCTGAGGAATTGCTTTCAATACTTGGTTCTCTTAAAGAAAGATATTTTCTACCAGTCATGTTGAAAGTATGTTTAACATGAATCTTTAGCATGTTAAAATTATTAACAATGTTTTGTGTTACATATTATACAATTGAAGTTTGCTTTATGACCTTTCATACCAAGTATGAAAGGGATCTTGCTGTTTTTGTTTATACTAACTGAAAATTGCCTGGATAAATTTATTTATTTTATTATATGCTAAGGTAAACAGTAGGAGATAAAAATGAAAAAAAAAAAGGGTAAAACAATTCTCAGTAAATTTGTTGTAATAACACCCAAACCATTCATCAATGGTTATGTAAGCCTCATTTTGTTGTAGTAACACCCAAACCATTCATCAATGGTGATGTAAGCCTCATTTTGTTGTAGTAACACCCAAACCATTCATCAATGGTGATGTAAGCCTCATTTTGTTGTAGTAACACCCAAACCATTTATCAATGGTGATGGAAGCCTCATTTTGTTGTAGTAACACCCAAACCATTCATCAATGGTGATGTAAGCCTCATTTTGTTGTAGTAACACCCAAACCATTCATCAATGGTGATGTAAGCCTCATTTTGTTGTAGTAACACCCAAGCCATTCATTTTGTTTTTGTTGTAGTAACACCCAAACCATTAATCAATGGTGATGTAAGCCTCATTTTGTTGTAGTAACACCCAAACCATTCATCAATGGTGATGTAAGCCTCATTTTGTTGTAGTAACACCCAAATTATTCATCAATGGTGATGTAAGCCTCATTTTGTTGTAGTAACACCCAAACCATTCATCAATGGTGATGTAAGCCTCATTTTGTTGTAGTAACACCCAAACCATTTATCAATGGTGATTTAAGCCTCATTTTGCAAAGAACCTTTCTAAAACTGTGGGAAATAATATGTTGTTACATGTACAAAGGCATTGGGCTCTATTCCTATATGTTTCCTTGAGCAAAACACTTTATTCTGCTTGCCTCAGTCTACTCAGCTGTAAAATGAGTACCAGCTGCAGGGATGTTAAGCTGTGATGGACAGTGTCCTGTCCAGGGAGAGTTAATGGTCAGTTGATTCAGAAGCTCCCTGGTTGATTCTATTCTGCTTGCATCAAAGAAACCAGGCATAAGCACCTGCCTTATGCTTTACGGTTGGGAAAGGATTTAATTCCTTTTTCAGATCAACCATTTGTTGTCTGCACTACTAGTCAACACTACGGTTGCTTGGTGAGTTCATATTTAATAATCTATTATCTCCCAAGAGATTTCCCAATGGAAACGTTTGATAGCTGAGGATGTATATCTCCAGATATACAAATAGGACAGAGACAATGTTGTAATAATTAGTTTGGTCACACTTGCAATCAACATTATTTCCAAAAAAGTACTTAATTTTAAATGATATCAACATTTATTTTAAAGAAGTATCTTAGCTTTAAAAAAAAAAAGTATCTTAAAGAATTTTTTAAAGTTTTTTAAAAAGTTGTAAGACAAGTTTGAAGACAAATTTTTCTGTGCAGCAATACAAGACAAATTGATTCAAACAACAACATTTAATTCAAAAAATATATATTTTTTCAAATGATATCAACATTTATTTTTAAAAATTATTTCAGAAAAGCTCCTTAAAGTCTTTTTCCATTTGTAATGTGACAAGTCTGAAGACTGATTAAGGACAGTTTTTCTTTGGAAATATAAAACAATTTTCCTGTGGTTTCATGGACATATTCAGGCTCTGATTTTAAACCTTCTCTGTGACTTATCAAGAAACATCCTGGGTCTTTTTTAGATATCTATCTCAGCATAAATAAATTATCATTAGTTGTTGTGCTCCTTAAAATTTCAAACAGTCAGACCCAATCTGATATATAAGCAAGTCGGGTCAGACTTTTCCTCTTTATTTTCTTTAATCTGAAAACCACAAGCAATTAGGATTACATTTCTCTTATCAATGGCTCCATTGTACAAGTTCTCCATTTGGTCCCAGGTTGTTGTGGAAGCTGGTGTTGAGCATCATATTAGCAATGGATGAAGTCCTTATTGTGTGGTTGAGTGGTTATTTTGATTAGGATAAGTGGTCTCATTATTTGCTACATTAAGTTTGTTGCTATGATTTGCTGGAACAAGTTTTTAAGGAGAAGGACAAGTCATGGTTATGACTCTGCTTTTAACCAAATCACTCTGGTTCTCAAAGTCAGGATGATGTGGTGAAACTTGTGGGTTAACATGATGGACTTGTCGGCGTGGACTCCAGGGGCACGCTTAAAGGCTCCTGGAGGGTTCCAGGGGACGAAGCCCCCATATGCTCTCATGAAATTGACAGTTAAGGGCAAAAATGTATGTCACAATGCATAGTAACAAGGTATATCATAATAGTCAAAATTCATGTTAAAGAGAGCTATTATACATCATCTGGGTTTACCATATACAAAACACAAAATCAAAGCACAAAGCACTCGACTTTTCACTGTGGGGTCGAGGAGCAAAGCCCTGATAGGGGTTCAGGGGAAAAAGCCTCCGGAAGCTCTGGAAAATTAACATTTCAAGGGCAAAAACGTATGTCACAACGCATAGTAAAAAGGTGTATTATACAAGTCAAAGATTAACATCAAAGAAAGCTATAATACACTATATACGAAACACAAAATCATGAAAATGCATGTGTAAATATCTTTTATTGTTTACGTTTGTACATGGTTAGGTTTATCGTCACTCTTTGAAAATATGGGTTGTCTAAAAGAAAGGTTTTCAATTTACTACAAACTTGTGTAAATGTTGTCAAACTTTTAAAATGAGCGTATTCTGTATCACATGCACTCCGACACCCACCTCCCCCTCTCTTATTCTCTGTGTCTTAGTTTATGTATTTAAATACAAAATTGCACAAATGCTTAGTATATTATTACCAAGAACTTTTTTCTGAGACAGTGCCCTTTTGATATCTAAAAATATAATGAGCACCTGGAATGTCAAAGCTTGTTGAATCGACGGCACCAATCTAAACCAACGGATTAAAATCTGAACCGATGGATTAAAATATTAAGGGGAGGGGGAGGGGGGGGGGGCGATCACCCCATCTGGCTACACCACTGCTTGTAAGTACAGACCAACACTGCTGAAAGAGATGTTGGTTCTATTCAAATTATGCTTCTTTACATGACATCATCAGTGAGTAGGTTTTGTAAGTTGTTGGAGAGGGTAGCAATAGTTGCCCATAAAAGTTATATCTTTAAAAAAGTGAGTGTAACAACCAAATATGGGCAGTTAAATTGTCACACACATTAGAAAGTCAAATAAGTCCACATACACACAAATATTACTTCAAAAAACTAATTTAAAGAGGAAGGCTTGTTTCAGAAACGTTGCATGATGAGGACTTTTACGTCACTTCTGGTTGTGAAACGCACAATTAGATCCCTGTCTGTATATGTGCATACACGTATTGCATTGATTGTGTGTGAACTTTCAACATGGTGCATAACGTTATATGGGAAACTTGTTTTTTCACTGTATTTGTCAGAAAACAAAAGTGAAAGTGAAAGATTAGTAAGATAATACTACAATAGTAGTCACTAGATGAAATTCACAATGATAGAAAAAAGAAAAAGCAAGAGAGTTGGGACTTGAACCCATAACTCTAGGTTTGAAAAATAATTTAGAAGCAATAGCGCTAACTGCTTGGGCTATTACAGTACAGATATATATTGACGAGTGGAGGTTCTATTTATAATATACTGTGAAATAAGAGCCAACAAATTGAGCTACAATTGGTTGATATTTTAACCAATCAAACAATATGAATTGAATTATAATCATTGTGTCCATATGATGATTTAGCCTCTTTAATTTCATCATATAAATCAACAAATCAATGAGGTATTAATTGGCATGAAGACTATTCAAGAAATTCTGACCAGTATGAAAGGTGTGATATTTGTAAAATACCATCATAGTTCGCATGCCCATGCAAATTGACACCCATATCGTATGACCTGGCCAATTTAAAAAATGGCATCTCACACTAAGTCTCACATGGCATTCCTCCCCATGTCCCACATGACATCCCATCCAATCCCTTGTCCAACATGGCATCCCACCCCATGTCCCACATGACATCCCATCCCATGTCCCACATGGCATTCCACCCCATGCCCCATATGACATCCCATCCCATCCCTTGTTACAAGTGGCATTCCACCATGTCCCACATGGCATCTCATGCTATGACCCGCATGGCATCCCACCCTATGTTCCACATAAATCCCATCCCATGTGCCAAATGACATTCCATCCCATGTCCCACATGATATCCCATCCCATGTCCCACATGACATCCCATCCCATCGCTTGTCCCACATGGCATTCCACCATACAGTATGTCTCTCATGGTTTCATCATATGTCCCACATGGCACCCCACCCTATGACCCACATGGCACCCCCCCTATAACCCACATGGCATCCCACCCTATGTCCTATGTGGATCCCATCCTACATGTATATCCCACATTAATGCAACCATATGTACCACATGACATCCCTCCCTATGTCCCACATGGTATCCCTCCGTGTCCAACATGGCATCTCTCCCTGTTTCCCATGGCATCCTACCGTATATCTCGCATCAGTGGCTTCCCATCTGATGTCCCACATGGCATCCCACCTTATGTCCCACATTGGATCCCACCATATTTTCTACATGGTATCCTTCCCAATATCCCAATGACATCCTACTTTATGTCCCACATGGTATCACATCACATGTTCCCATGGCCTCCTACACTATGTCCCACATAGGCTCCTATCATATGTCACACATGGCATCCCAATCTATGTCACACATGACATCCCATGTCCCACATGACATCCCATAGGCTCCATAAGAAGTCTCATCGTAGCTATCACAGTCCCTGATTGAGCATACTATGTATGAAAGTGTCAGTTCATATAATAACTTATATGCAAATGACTTGTTGAATAAGAAAAAAAGGCAGAGTCAAATAATTATGCCTGATATAGCCCTTGGTGTATACCACATGGTTTATATGTGGTATACACCAATATATCACGTCCCGCATCCATGTCACACCTAAAATCCCTCCATATGTCCATATGCGGTCACATCCTGTCACACTCCTAGACTAAGCATACTAAATAAAAGTCAGGTCAGTTCATATACTGTAGCAACTTTATGCAAATGACCACACTAATAAAGCGGAGTTTAATATTCATGACTGATACAACCATTGGTGCCCAAATATTTTAAAGAATTTTAAGGATTTTAAATCTCCAGTGCCATGAAAGAGACGCTTGAGGATCTCTGAAGAATATTGGAAAATTATATCATTTTACAGACTTTTTAAGGAAACATTTCTGAAAAACTTAATGTCTGAAGATACTTTTTCTGAGAAAACAAACATTTTCTGAGGATTTCTCAAAAAATCTGTGACCATTTCTGAGGAAATCTCAGGAAGAACTTTGGCCGGTGGACAAAATCGCAATTACATAGGTTCACATTATACTTCGCATGCTCACCAATAAAAAGAAATCAACATCCTTGCATATTTGTACATCTTAGCCCAGTGTGTTTTCATCCTTTTAAACTGCTCAAGGCACTTTTATGCTGCATTTTGAGTTTAATGTTACAGTTATGTCTTCATTACCCATAGAAGGAGAAACCGTTTGGCCATTGAATTGGATGCATACAGTATTCTAATGTATGCCTAAAATGTTGTATGAACATAATATTCTAGTAGACACTTTACACAAACGATTACTAGAATACAAAGAAGCATACAAGCAAGAAGTTCAACATTTGTAAATCTGATGGAACTTAATGGAAAATAAGTAAAACATGTACATATACACTTTTTAGCAGATTGTCAAACTTTCCAAAGGAAACTATGTACATTTACAGACAACAGTCATCTTATTTTTTTCTTTTTATTTAAGATCTTTTTAAATATTTATTTTTTGATAAATCATTTATATTGATAAAAATATTTGAAGAGTGTGCTGCATGCATCTTTGCAATACTAGACGAAACAATAGTGCAAAATACCTAGCAACCACGGAGCAATGTAACACTATCCAAAACTTCAAACAAATTCACATGGGTCTCACATGTACAAATATGCCATTACGTAAAACCCTCTGCCATTCTCGCTCTACTTCACTACTGCCAAAATAACTCCAGGTCTGCCCATGCACATACCACTATCTACACAAACTGTATGGTTATCAGCACACTAAAACTGATTGACGGTGGTAGAGGGGCCAAATTAAGGGAAATTGAGGATTGTGGATATTAAGAGGATCAGCATCGGCCAGGTATGTGACGCAAAAACAACAGGAGCACCTGATTGGATGGTTTTCAATTATTTCAACCTACATTTAAACAGTTGCACAACTTGTTTTTGACAAGATGTGAAATCTGCTGTGACAAACCTGATTAAAAACAACCATTGCCATGCACACAGTCAGTTGCAATGATTTCTACTAGTAAGGGGCAGTCTATTTTCTTCCATAAGATGCATTAAAACAGTTTTTGTCATATAATAGCCCCTTTGTTTATTTGAATCATTATGTATGGCGGGTAGTTCCTGGAGTTTCCTGCATGGAAAAGGGGCTCTTCAAATTGGTCAATGATTTCCCTTGAATATGAGCTTCACAGTTGTGACAGTTACATGATAACTTTCAACACATGGGAGGGAAGGAGATCTGAGAGAAGTTAACTTTAATTATACTCAGATAATTGAGCACTTTCTTCACCATCTGATTTCCCTCTTCCATATAAGATGAGCATTTCTGACCATGGAAGTAATTCTTTAATCATAAAAATTCATTGTAACTTTACAGATGGTAATAATCCAAAGCATTTAAAATCTCATTTGTTTGTGCAGTTGAACCAGATTTTATGAAAAAATATTACATTTTTTATGAAAATACACTTGTAATGACCTTGAGAGTAAGAGGTTTTCGTAAAACAATTTCAATGAAAGAAATACATTTTCAAAAAGACAAAACAATTTCAATGAAAGTAATACAATTTCATATGTCAAAAAAGTGAGCATATGAAATCACTCATTCGCAGTAAATTGTCAATACCACCTAAAATTGCAAAATTGTGACATCTTTGAAACATGAATCTTTGAACTGAACAACATGTCATCGTAGTCTTAGGTAGTCTTGTTGAGTTTTTTTTGTCCTCATATGAAATGGACATATTTAATGGACTGGTAGAGATTTATATTTATCAGAAAGAGCTTTAAAATCTGAACAGATCAATCTTTAAATTATTTTAAAAGTACTTGTAGCTTAGGGAGTGCAGTGGTCAGGGCGTCGGTCTCGTACTTAAAAGGTAGTGGGGTTGAATCTCAATCTGAGGGCGCTGTGCTGTGTCCTTGAACAAGACACTTTATCCCATTTGCTCCAGTTTACTCAGTTGTGGAATGAGTATGGGATATTAGTGTATAGTAATAAAACACTTTTCAAAATCTGTTTTGAAATAATTTTCAGAAGATGTAATTAATTTTTTTCAAGGAGTGCATATTTGGCCACTACCTGTTGTTTACATTCCTGTTTATATATGTAGTTATGTAGTTGTATGTAGTTATTGCTTTTTATGTCCTTCGTTGTATCCTTAGAAATATATTTTCACTTTCAATAACTTCTTTCCTCCATATAATAATAAAGTCATTCAATGGTCAAGACAGGTTTCATCCATTCGACGTCGGAACTCTTGATTCTTAAACAAGCACCTGCTTGATAATACTTTTCAATCTCATGCATACGGGATAGGTGACAGTGATAAACCGGTTTATTAAAGAATGCCACATGAATTCCCAGCAAAGAGTCAGAGATGATAACTTTGAAGCAGAAAGAACAGCAACAAGAAATGTGTGCATGTATCGTTATTACCCCAAAACAACACGCTAAAGCTAACGAGGTCAGGTGACATCTGATAACAATATTGGGGGACTAATTAGGTTGGGTAAAGTGATAACATATGTTCACCTAAAATAATTGAAGACCCCAGCTCGGCCGTGCCTGCTCCATTTGAACATCATGCCCTATCTGTAAAACTGTCACTTCCCCCTTTCTCCTTCCATTGAAAAGTTAGTGGAACAATTATGGACCCAAGTGGATGCACCTGGATATAAACACTTTTTCTGTTCAGTACAAACCCTCTGGTTTCTGGGGTTGGAATCCAGGGTGTTTTTAAAGGAATTTTGCCTGGTAGGCAAATTGGCAACAAATGGCATTGGTAGACCGAGAATTTCTGAAGAAGTGGTGGTGCCACCGGGTTAAGGCGGGGTGAGGAGGGTTTGGTTTTCAGAAGACAGATCCTCCACTTCTTTTTTTCAATAAGAAAATAATGAAAAAAATTGGATAAAAAAACCCCCCATTGGAGTAAAGTTTTCCTCTGAATTATTATGGAAATTGATAATAAGTTAATATAAGCAATTTTCTAGTTGTCCGTTCTAAGGTCACAAAATATGGGGCAATTTATGTTAATTAGATATCCAAATTTAAATGCTGTAAAATGGTAAACATTTAACCAATTTGTATGCAACTTTTTGCTGTTTTAATGGTTTTTAGTACATTTTCAACTAATTCTACTAATGTAACAGTTTCAGACTTTTCCAACATTGGTCATCACACTTTTGGGCCGAGACCATAGAAGGAAATGGCATGTAGAATTAGACCACTTCAAAGAAGGCATGCAATTCAATTCATTTTCTTTATATTCCACACACATCCTTTACAAATGTTTAACAATAATCAGATAATAGAATAAGTGGAGGAGGGCTACCCGTACAAAAACTAAGACACACACCGGTCTACCAACTGTGGTGTAGCGGTTATCATACATGTCTACAGACCACGAGGCCCTGGGTTCAAGCCTGGGTTGAGTAGACACGCAGTGCACCACAACTGGTTATCAAAGACCATGGACATTGACTTGGTCGTCGTTGTTTGTCTGTCTGTACGTCATACCTGTGTTCTCATCCGGGTCGTAATAAGCGTTTCGTGATAGCATTGTTACTATCATAACCGAATACATCGGCGACGACCCCGTCATTGTAATTGTATGTTTACTTCGTCGTCGTCGTCAGCGATGCAAACCAATCCTTGGACGTTGCCTCTCCTACTTTCTTTTGAATTTGTAATCTACTTTGATGGTTACCAAAACCTAACAATTATGGGAACTAAACAAGGTCAAAAATAAGTTATGCAACTTAAAACCATTGGTATATATTGTCTGGTGACCATACCAAGGAGGTACCACTTTGATCACACCAACTAGGGATGGTAAAAAGGCTACTGACCAGATGACCATGGCATTAAACCATTAAAGCAGATTATAAATTCAAAAGAAAGTAGGAGAGGCATTATCCAAGGATTGGTTTGCAGTTGCCTCGTTATGCAATACTTGTTTCATATGCAGTGGCGTAACCAGCATTAAAAATGTTATGTGTTCATGTACAACCTTGGTTTGCCCAAAATGGAGATCATGACACTTACAAAAAACACTACATTTAAGAGAAAGTCAATTTAGCTGTATGCTTGACATGCAAATAATTTTTGAGTAATTCTCAGTAAATTATCAAGTTTTCCTATAGAAGCCAATCTCGACTCCTTACAATTGATTGGCTACCTGACTTCACCGTCGAGCTCCCCACCCCTGGGATCTTGTTGGACCCACGCTATGCACACGCACAACACCTACGGCATCAACAAACTGGTGCCATGTACACCTAGAAAATGCAGATGCACACCCATTTCTCCAATGTCTAGATGAAACCCTGAGTGACATGTGGCATCAACAAACTGGTGCATGTACATCAGAAATAAGCGATACACACCCATTTCTCCAATGTCTAGATGAAACCCTGAGTGATATGTGGCATCAACACCCTGGTGCATGTACACCTAGAAATAAGCGATACACACCCATTTCTCCAATGTCTAAATGAAAGCCTGCCTGAGTGACATGTGACTTGCCAAAATATGGATATGATCTGCCATACAATCATGAAATGTAGCTACTCTGTAAAAATTTGTATTTTATTCAAAAGTAAAATAGGAATAAAGAATGATACCACACATAGCCTACTATACGATGGACATATATACCTGCTAATATAACTAAAGAAATACATCTATAAGATCTAGCCAGATTTCTGCAATTAAGCCTAAAATTTCATTATCTTAAACTTCATGCATTTGTAAAGGTCAGAAGGAAAACAATGTAACTACATCTCAATGGTCACAACTGAGGAATAAAAGATACTAACGGAAGTTTACATCCAACAAAATGACTAAATACTTGTGGTTCAAATAATTACAACTGCCCACAACACAGCCCAAACTATAACAGTTCATACATAACAAGCTGTACTGCATTCACATGATAACAACCTTACCATACCCATAATAACATTCTATGTACACTAGATAATTAAATTCAGGCACTTCCTGTACAGATGGGGTGATATTATATCAGGGTCAATGCTACCACTGTTATGCAAGGAATGCATACCCTTAAAAGGAAATCAATACAGTTACTTTGAACCAATCAGATGACTACATTCAGGCAATCAACTCTCCAGCTGTGTAAGCAATGTCAGGGGTACCACTGTCTAATCAAATGTGGGTAGCTTATTCAGTTAATGGAAGTAGAATCACAGGGGATAAAATCTGGATGCACTTAAAATATTCAGAACACAAAGACACATTTTATTTATTCCAGGGCCTTTTGGGTAACAATGATTTATCTCTTATAAAAGGCTTAGCTTCGACTTAGAAACTCAGCTGTATGATGCTCCGAAGCAAGCAAACAGTTTTATCATAAAATGAACTAGAGAGAACTCTTTGATAATAATACATACAGATGGCAATAAATATTATATATGTATATATCATATAAACATTGATTATTTATATATAAGGTTTTGAGTATCACAACCTTAAGTAAATGCCTTTTAAAAAACAAAACTTTCTACAAAGGGCACTTCTTGGCCCCATTTAATGGAGGGTACTTCTTGGCCCTGTCAATGTAGGGCTCTTCTTGGCCCCATTCAATGAAAGGCACTTCTTGATCCATTCAATGAAAGGCACTTCTTGGCCCCATTCAATGTAGGGCTCTTCTTGGCCCCATTCAATGTAGGGCTTTTCTTGGCCCCATTCAATAGAGGGCACTTCTTGGCCCCATTCAATAGAGGGCACTTCTTGGCCCCATTCAATAGAGGGCACTTCTTGGCCCCATTCAATAGAGGGCACTTCTTGGCCCCATTCAATAAAGGGCACTTCTTGGCCCATTCAATGGAGGGCATTTCTTGGCCCCATGCAAAGGAGGGCATTTCTTGGCCCATTCAATGGAGGGCTTTTCTTGGCCCCATGCAAAGGAGGGCACTTCTTGCCACTGTGTGGTGAATGGCAGGGGGTGATTGCCCCTGTGGTTCAGGTGTCCTTGGCAGCAGAGGATTTTATTTAAAATTGAGGGGATATAAAGAAAACTTTTGGTGACTCCATTTGTCAATTTTTGAAATTGTGGTAGCTGAAATCAAATTAACTAACTGAGCAGGATATTGCAGAAATTTTTTGTTCTCAAGATCAACCCCAAGGTGAGATTTTGCTTTCCGGGAAATGATTTGCCAATATAAACATATCTGCTGCATATGCCATATATGGATGCATATGCATAAAATATCAATGGAGACCTTGATTTCTTAGAATTTAAACTGTTAGACTTCTCCAGGGAATTTCAAGCATACAAATGGAGCAGGGAGTCCAAATAACAACTCCCTGAATGGAGAAGGTGGAAATGTTTGTTTGTGGGATCTGGAAAAACTCGGAAAATATTAGTAATGCATTAAAGTCTGAAAGTTTTGTCACTAATTTTCCTGTCCATTCCGAAGAGATTTTTGAAAGCACTCTGAATATTTTCCTCCTCCAAGAATTATTTTGTAAACATTTAACAACAAAATCCCAAACTGTAAAGGCCCCATTTTAATGTTCCTTTCATTTTAACATTCCTTTCATTTTTGTACCTCCTCTCCCACACTCACGACACAATGATCCCATTCAGCAAAGAAATTGAAGTCCTTTTTCTGCCGATCTCTTGTTCTCATGGAATTTAAATGTTAAAGGTATATGGACATGTGAGGGAAATATTAACCATTAAAAGCCGTCAGCAAAAACATTCATCAAAATCATCAACAAAATCATTCATGAAAAACATTCATGAAAAACATTCATAAAAAGCATTCATGAAAAACATTCATCAAAATCATTCATGAAAAACATTCATCAAAACATTCATTAAAAACATTCATCAAAATCATTCATCAAAATCATTCATGAAAAACATTCATGAAAATCATTCATAAAAACGTTCATAAAAATATTCATGAAAACATTTTTCAAAATCATTGATGAAAAACATTCATCAAAATAATTCATGAAAAACATTCATGAAAAACATTCATCAAAACATTCATCAAAAACATTCATGAAAAACATTCATGAAAAACATTCATCAAAATCATTCATCAAAATCATTCATCAAAATCATTCATTAAAAACATTCATGAAAAATAAAAATATTCATCAAAATCATTCATGAAAAACATTCATGAAAATCATTCATGAAAATCATTCATGAAAAACATTCATGAAAAACATTAATCAAAAATATTCATGAAAAACATTCATGAAAATCATTCATCAAAAACATCATCAAAAACATTCATCAAAATCATTCATCAAAATCATTCATTAAAAACATTCATTAAAAACATTCATCAAAATCATTCATGAAAAACATTCATTGAAAATCATTCATGAAAAACATTCATGAAAAACATTAATCAAAATCATTCATGAAAAACATTCATGAAAAGCATTCATGAAAAACATTCATCAAAATCATTCATCAAAAACATTCATGAAAAACATTCATGAAAATCATTCATCAAAAAAATTCATCAAAATCATTCATCAAAATCATTCATCAAAACCATTCATCAAAACCATTTTATAAGTGTTTTTAAATCCCAGGCATCAATTTGCATATTTTGTGATGCATTACAGGGGCGACCTTGGTATTTTCTTTTGTAAATCCTTTGTTTTTTAAATGTATATCATAAATGGTTAAAGTGATGCAGCCATTCTGACCAAAACTTTGTGAGTCTATACTATATCCACATTAGAATTCCAGCAGGAATACTTTCCCAGTGACTCAGATTTGAAGGAAAAGTAAAGAACTACATAACGATTTTAAAGGATTAGTTCAGTGGTCAAGCAATTTCATTTTATATGAAAGAGTATTTTAATGGAAACAAAATGGTGAAGAAAATTAGACTACTTCCAATATCTTATTCTGTTAAGGAGATATTTAAGTGTAAGTTCTCCCTCATCTGTGTAGAAATGTTTGGTGTAGTAGATAGTCTAATTCTTAACAATTGTTAATGTTTTTAAACAAATTGATGTAACTTTTTATTACCATTTGAATTTTTTTTTCTTCCAACCTTCAGGTGGTAAATTATATTTACCCCCCTTACCAGATTCTGTTTTACTACCATGCAGACAGTGTCTAGCTTTTCATTTTTAGGGAGCTTAAGCGCCTATAAACATATTCGGAGCCCCTGACACAGGTTTAAGATTAGGGGAGGGGGGGGGGACAGGACAGAGGAGTAAGTAGGAAGTTGGGGGTATTCCCCTCTCCCTGAAATTATTTCTTCTTCCCGGTTGAGAGGATAAATTATTACTAACACATAAAATTGCAAACATTTGCTTTAAATTTCTTGAAATTTACAGTAATTTCCCGGAAATTGAAGAAATTTTCCTGGAAATTGAAGTATAAATGTCAAAAATTTCACGAAAATGAAGAAAATTTCACAAAAAGTTCAAGAGATTTCCCAAAAATTGATGAAGATTTCCTGAAAATTGATGAAGATTTCCTGAAAATTGATGAAGATTCCCTGAAAATTGATAAAATTTTTATGGAAATTGAAGCAAACTTCCTGAAAATGAAGAAAATTTTAAGGAGATTTCCAGAGAATTAACCAGTGCAATTTGTATAAACAGGAAGAAGTTTTAGTTCTTCCCCACCTTGAGATGACTCTTTCTACTCCGCTTGCCAAGACAAGTGTTGTCAATTTCCCATCGGATAAAATTATTGGGGTTGGGAAGAGGGGCGGGGGAGGCTTGGCACTGATAGCCTATTTCTTAAGACCTACTTCTCTAGCTGAAAGCTTTTGGTTTTTATGTTGTAGATTCAGTTCAAAATTTGAAGATTTTGATCCAAAATTTGGGACAAATCTAACAATTTTTGATCCACAATTGAAGATTTCTGGGTAAAAATTAAAGATATTTATTCCAAAATTCAGTATGTTTGGTCCAAAATTAACGAAAATGCAGTTGACAGGTTGATACGATTAAAACATTGCCAATATCTGTTTTCTGTATGGTTCATTTGATATTTCAGTTAATTATATTCATGGCTTTGCCAAAATTTGGAGAAGGTGGGGTGGGGAGGGGGGGGGCTATGGCACGCCACTGCTTGCAGACGTATCTAATAGTTTTTAAGCCACAAAACTGCAGGACAAAATATGATAGAATACGTGAAGACTGAGGAATCTGAGGTTTTGATGTCACAACTAGTCTGATTTTAGTCGTTTCTATGCAAATAATACCTAACTTTAAACTTAAATATCTCCTTAAAGGAATAAGATTTTTTTTAAACCTTCTTCACCATTTTGTCTTATTTTCTATAAGATGAACTTGCTGAACCCCTGAACTAATCCTTTAACTCAATTGCTTTATAATTTGTTAAAAGCCATCATATTACCAAAGAAGTTAATGAAAATAAGTTCAACATTTGACTATCTTACAGTGTTTTTAAATCTCAGACACAATTTGCATATTTTATGCAAGTTTTGTGATCAATCAATCACTGATATTTAAAGAGCACCAAAATCGAAATGAATTTTCACCAAGGCGCTATACAACCAAGAACAAACTATGCAAGAAAAGTAAATAAAATGGATGGAAAATTATCAAACACAAATATGGTAAGTGAAAAATATACAACACAATTCAAGATAAATACTGTCCCTGGTCTGATCCCATGTAGGTCTCTAACTCAGTACTTCACAACTGGTTAAATAAAATAGCCATCAAGGTTTTTGGGATGTTATCAACCTATAAAAACTAAACATCTCATGGTGTAAACTGAGCCAACACAATTTGATCATTGTGTCATTAATCAGGAAGATAACCTTACTCCTAATGGTAAAAATGGTAATAAAATGAATTCACGTGGGAATCTTGTGATGATAAACTGCTTATGATGAAAAAAAAGTTTTCTTAAGCAATTTAGGCATTACCCGCTCTTTGATGGTACCTGTAGATTTTGAGTTTTAACTAATTACAAGTTTTACAAATTTAAATAATATACCATAAAAAGCCATTTGTAAAGTCCTATTCAAGATTATTGGTACAAAAAAACGTTTGAAATATAACTTTTGATTATAGAAAACAAAGAACGTCTTCAAGTTATATGAAATTTATGACCCGGTGAGAACACAGGCACGACGTTCAATGTCAATTGATTAAACCCAAGAATGATAACCCTTCAATTTAAAGATGATTAAAGAAAAGAATGCCCTTTAATTTAAATTTACTTCCCTGTAAGGTTTAATCAATTAGGGGCTGCAAACATAGTTAACTAATCTGGAAAACCACAAAACCAGACTAAAACATTTGACATGTATCTATCCAAGACAAATATGGTCATAGCCTGTCACAGGTTCAAGTTTGATATGACCACCTTAATTGGCAATACAACAATTACAGAGAACAAGCCACATTTAATATCTTTTAGGATGACATATTGCACTCATATCTGCTCTAAATTTAACATTTTGGTTTTAGGCCAATACATATTTAGCCAAAAATATAAGAGAAATGTAATAATCAGTGTTATTTGGCTAATTTGGAGAAAAAAGCACCATTGCAGCTCCAGGATAGCTCATCAGAAATATAGACAGGAACAGGATTATTGGGGTTTAGAATCCTCCTCCCAACCCCCGACACAAATGTTTCCAAATTGATATCTTTTTTATTTTATTTTTAGGTATCTAAATTTGATTTTGTGACTGCCTCATTCCTACTTTCTAAGGCAAATTTAATTTTATGGCATTGCGACCCCCCACTTTTGGTATGTAAATCAACCCCCATGGTCATCAATTGATTTCTTTTGGACATGAAACTCTACACAGTCCTGCCGCAATACCAAGGGTTTTCCTTATCTATATAAGAAATAAATGGAAATATACTTATTATGTCTCGTGCCTCTTTAATTGTGAAGAGTAGATTGCTTCATTCTTCTTTAAGAGCCTGAACTACTTAGTGCTAAACCAGTCCCCCAAAAAATTTCTTTTTATTTCTCATCTTTTACTTTTACCTGTAGACATGAGTTTGACTTTTACCATCTTTTATGTTAGTTCCCAATTTCACCTTTTCATCTCCCTGCACTTAGTAGGCCCACAGTTAACCTAACCTATTTCCATTCCCCTTAATCTATATTTTAATATCTTCATTCTCACTCGCACTCGAAAAACTCCGATATGACATTGCATAATAAATACATATGTAAACCCTCTGGAATGAGGGAGTACTTTAAGAAGGATGATACAGTGCTGCAACTCTTCAAGTTGCAGACATGATAATTTTGGGGGATTCAGTTTAAGAATTTCTAACATTAATGTATAAACGGCCGTTACACATCGAACACGATGCGGTGAGCGATATTTTAGATTGTCAGACATGAAACAAATATCATAAGATGCTTTGACTTTTTCATTAGACATGATAAAGTTTACAATTGAGGTTTTCTGATAATACTGGAAAATTTGCTATAATGCTATTATGTTCAAACTGTTGAGAAATTTGTTTTATTGGGGTGCTATTTTTTGCCGCGACGTGAATTTTGTTTTAATAGTTTCCATTTGAAATCTATACGATGACAATCCAGTATGAACACAAGGTCAAAATGTTTCTTTCCGTATGTTTTGTTCAATTTTGTTTAAAAAAATCTCTCACCGCGTAGGTGTGTAACCCTTTACAGTCGTTTAAAGCAAATTAATCTCCATTTTCAACTTATATACCATAATTTGTCCCAAGTTATGAAAGAAAAAGTAAAATCTTATTCATCACATATGTCATATTATTAACTCTGAGCATAGATGCATCTTCCAACTCAGCAATCAGCCTTGCAGAGAAGTAATTCTGATAAATCATGGATATGTTATGGTTTTTAAACAGGAAGGGAGTTATAGACAACAGGAACTTACAGTAGAACAGAGTGAGAATATCGCTTTTCAAATCTAATTTTTAATCTGAGTTAAGCAAAATAGTAGACCGGCCAAACATGAAAAATACCTCTAGAACAAAATTCACCGGCATTGTTTGTTAATGAAAGACATTCATACTAGATGTCATAGGTTGGTGCAGACCGTGAGGGCAGATGCCATCGCTGAATTTGCATTTTGAGGTCATTTTAGGTGTCAAAAATGAGTTTTTCAGGATTTTTAGTGCATGAATTTAAATCTTTGTTAAAAGATCTATCCAAAATATTTATATATATATGCATGTTAATTCAAATGTGTCTAATGCATGCCAGAGACCTTTCCAATTTCATATTAGTACACAAACATATGGCATGACAACACAACAGTGGGAATTTTGCAAAATAAGTGCATTTTAATTATATCAACATTATTTATACCTGATCTGTTTCTGCAAACCTTTTCCAGATCTTTAAGAGTACAACTCACATGCCTGGGACAATAGACAAGAAAATTTTGCTTTGTCAAATTTGTGTAATTTTGCTTATTCAACATATTGTAGTTTCCCCACCCCGACCCCTTAATTTTTTTTTTATGTTATGCTTCTTGATATATTATGTACACAAGTCAACATGTCATTTTCACTTTGGACAGCATTGTAATTGTTATGATAGCAGGACCCATGCTAAATCAATCATTTATTGGTTAGAGAAGACATTGAGGGCACATGAAACCCTATCATATGAAATGACTTATTTGAATCATAATATGTATTCATTGGATAGATCTTTTAACAAAGAATGAAATTCATGCAGAATCCACAAAAACCCAGGTTGACCTCATTTGACCTCTAAAATGCAAATTCAGCAATGGCATCATATGCATTACCAAAAGGGGTCATGGGTGCTAACGACCCCCTTTTTTCGTTCAACAAAATTTTAATGTTATGTTTTTAAAGGTGCTCTAATAAATCACATGCGTCACCAAAGAGGGTGGGCCGCCTATCAGAAAATATTCCTTCAAGGAGTTATGAAATAGGCCTATCCCAAAAATTGACGTATTTCTACATGTTATTACATTGACAAATTACATAGATGCAATGATGGCATGCTGTAATGTACACAGCTCTAGCTCTGCTGCTCTCTAGGGGCATATGAATCTGCTCGTCACTTTTCCTGCGGGCAGAAATCTTTGAAGTTCTATGTCTTAATCAATTTAAGTACGCACAACACATACATGAATATCATTTCAATATATCAATGTATGTAAAATGCCGCATGCATCAACTTTTTATAGGCTTCTTTTCCAAAATGACTCAAATTCTTGTACCCGGGCTTATAAGCATGCAGAGCCTCGTACTGTACCATAAAAATATGTCAAATTTCATCAACTTTTAGGCCCTCAAAATGACTAACCGCAGAGCTTCCGGTGGTTTTGCTCCCAGGTCCTTCACCGGGGCTTTGCCCAGGGCCCCCTAAAGCGGGCCCATGGACCCTCATTCCTCGACTCACAAAGCGAGTTCCACAGACTACCCACCCCTGAACCCCCCGTGATTGTACCTATATGTTAGTAACCAAGGCTATGAAATATATGCCCTGGTATATAGATAGGTCTAGTTCCTAGCAGCAATTATACTATATTCACAGAAAGCATAGAAATAAGATGTGTGGCACGAAAAACTTCCTAAAATGATGCAATTCTTTGAATGCTGTAGCACCACTCCCATGGACTTAACCCGGTGTGTAGAAAAAGCATGCAAGGATACATAAAAACATGTCAAATGCCATCCACTTTTAGGTCCTCATAATGACTAAAATCGCAGATCATCAAAGGACTTTGGCCCCTGGACCCCCATCGGAGCTTTACCCGTGGTAATCATGTTGGTTGGTCTACTAAAAGGGACCTCACTTTAAAATCCTTTAAAAAGTGAATTAAAATTGCAATGTGTTTTATTTTATACTTTAAAGGTAATAAATATAATCAATGCTATTCACTTTGACATGACAGTTAAGAATGCTAGGGCCATATATGATGAATCTCCCTACAATGTTCAAAAAGTGGGGTGTCGAGTTGTGACTTTTGATGTCAACATTAACAACTGTCAGAAGGACACTATGCTCGACTATTCAAAGCTAGTATAGAGAATGGGCTTATATTGAGGGAAGTATATACAGAAATAGGGTAGCAGGGGCAGATGATTTCAAATCACTTGAGCTTTGAAAAATGCACTAACACTTTCATTTGCTTTGTAAATTTTCACAACATTTTACTACAAGCTTCAAAAATCTCTGAGTTTTCATAGACATATTTTAAGATTTAAAAAAAGCTTAAGGCTATCTCACCCATGCAGTAACTCAGAAAACATGTAAAAGCTAGCAGTCTTTATAACCATAACACATCTTTTAGTTCTATCAACTGAATAACAAAGAAAAAAGAGGCCCTACCATGCCAATGTCAATAAAAGAATGTCATTAAGCCCCCTTTCCAACCTGTGCCCTCCCCCAACTCTACACATTCCCAAAACTACATCTTGGATTGTAATACAACTTCCAATTTAAGAAAATATGTGTGTCAAGCAACATCAAGCAACATGAAAAATGTACAATAACATATAAAACAAAATTATGCGAAACAATATTGCTTAACGTATGACAAACTAGACATTGGAAATGATACAAATCCCCTCACCGCTAATAATGCATATTCCAGACTGTCCCACATTCCATCCCAACCTGTCCCAAATGTCATCCCACGCCTATACTCCATGCAATCACACCTGAAAACCAGATACTGTATGTCGTTCCACCACTTGCATGACTCACATGCCATCACAACTGAAATCCAGATGACACCCCACCACATGCCATTCCACCCTGTCCCACATGTCAACCCACCCTGTTCCACATGTCAACCTACCCTGTTCCACATGCCAACTAACCCTGTTCCACATGCCAACCTGCCCTGTTTCACATGCCAACCCAACCTGTTCCACATGCCAACCCACCCTGTTCTACATGCCAACCCACCCTGTCCAACATGCCAATGCATATCCAGGCCAACATCCCACCCCACCCTGTCCAACATGGCAATGCATATCCTGGCCAACATCTCACCCCACCCTGCCCTATATACAATTTAACCCTGTCCTACATGAAATCCCACCCGCATCCTAATTTCTTCAGCTACTTTATCATCATGTCATCTTCCATCCCACATTCTGCTTATTGTTTATATTTCCCAAACCTCTAATTTAACATTCTTTTGAAGCAAGGAAACCTTTATTTGCTTAAAACTTTATTCATGGCAAGACAAACATTTTGATTCCTATTCTTGCCAGGAATGTCAATATCATAACAAAACTAGAAATGTGAAATTCTCGCTTGCCCTATATTTTTGATCTCAGGTGAAACATTTTGCAGCAGTCTATTTCTATGCAAATAACCTAATTAATATGCACACTATACCTTACCATTAAAGGCCATCTATTGTGATTAAAATGTGGCGGCATACAATTTATTCCAAAACGATACTGATTGGCTTAGCAATGTAAATGCACACTGTACCATTGTGGTTCGACCAATGAAAACACAGGATTTGAATTTTATTTACCTTGTACGTTAGAGACGACAACTGGCCTTTAAGTGTGAACAATGCTGTTTACATATACTGTATGATCATTTGTTAAGCAAAATCACCACACCTACTTTAATTCAAGAGATAACCACAGATACAAATATTTTTATTGCTATGCAAATAAGCTAACTAGTATGCACACACAACCCCCCAATCATGCTCAACTGAACAGTACCAATGTCCTCTACCACTGAACAAAGTTATTATCTCAGGTTAATTATTTTGTACGAAAGTATATTGTTATGCAAATAACCTAATTAATACACACACCACACTTCACCATTGACTGTAGACAATGCTCTTCACATATATGATCATTTGTGCAAAATAAAAATTTAAATACAAATATTTTCATTGTTATGCAAACGCTAATTAGTATGTACACACCTCCCAATCAAATTTAAGGCAATAACCTCATAGATATTATCTCAAAATATTTTTAAAGAAAGTCATTGTTATGCAAATAACCTAATTAATATGCACATTACACCTCATTATTAAGTGTAGACCCTTCAAAATCATGCTCATTTGTGCAACAATACCAATGTAAGGCATATCATAGAAACAAATATTTTCATTGTCATGCACAAAAGCTAATTAGCATGAATGTATTTGAACACCATTTCAAAAAGTTACTTGTAGTTTCATAAGTTAAGGCACTCTATAAAGTCAAAAAATAACTAGTAATTTCAAACAGTTGTTTTGTTCAAATAATTGTTTGTGTTTATCTTTATCCTATAACTTTAAACTATGAACAGTTTTATTTATTTTCTGCACCTCATTGTATAGATATTGAGCGCTATATAAATATATAAACATAAACATAAACATATATGCTCACTTTACTTCACCATTATGTGTAGACAATGCTCTTCACATATATGATCATTTGTGCAAACAAAATCCCCACATCCACTTTAACTTAACAGATATCATAGATACAAATATTTTCATTGTTATGCAAATAAGCTAATTAGTATGCACACACAACCCATAATCATGCTCATTTGAACAGTACCCCGATGCCAACTCACATGAATGTACACCATTCATAACTTAAGGTATGAAAACTGTTAACCACAAACTTTAACCAAAACTTCAACCTGAGAAATATTTTAATTGTTATGTAAATAAGTTATTTAGTATACACACACAATCTCGTAATCATGCTCAATTTAACAGTACCCCTGTCCTCTACCCCAATGCCAAGTCACATGACATCATTAATAAGTTATGAAAACTTTAACCAAAAACTTTAACCTGACAAATATTTTCCTTGTTATGCAAATAAGCTAATTAGTATGCACACACGACCCTCCAATCATGCTCATTTAATCAGTACTCATGTCCTCTACCCCTGTGCCAAGTCACATGAATGTACACCATTCATAACTAAAGTTATGAAAACTTTTACCAAAACCTTACCAAAACCGGACGCCGGGGATAGTAGAAAAGCTCTACTCTTGCAATAGTCGAGCTAAAACGGGGGAGAGGTTACAACCAACACGATTATTTTTGTTTTAGAAACATACATCTGAAGCCCGTCATTTCCCCCTGTGGCTATGCCACTGCTCCCCTTCTTTTTTAAACCATCCCCACATTTAACTACTCAAACACTGTGACATTTAATCTGAACTGGATATGGCCCAGAAACCCTCTAACCATGAGTATGCACCAACCATCCTTACTGTGAAATTTCTCAAGAATAACATATTCTTGGTGGGCGGACATACTACAAAGCAATCAAAGCATTTTATTTTTGACGATTGTTTCTTCAGACAAATATTAAGTGAAGTTCAGGTTAAAAATTGACAATGAAAGTTCTCCTCATATTTATGCTTTTAAATAACAGGGAGTAAGCAAAGTGGTCCATCATGTTTGGATGAGGAAATAGATGGTCTTAGGGGTCTCTTGCTTTTCAAAAGTTAACAACAAATCATCACTCACATCATAAATTATTATCTCTATTGACACATAAATCTCGGATATGTCATATTTGTTTTGACGGTACAGCCATCGATAGTTCTTTCACTCGAATAAACTGACATCTCTATCATTGGGAGGTCTATGTGTACATCCCATCAATCAGAGCATTAAAACCGGGAACAGTTTGAATGTTGGAAATAGCTTTTTATTTCCATGTTATGTCTGTTCAAAATTTAAATCATTTTCACTTCAGGCTGTGATGCATAACAGGGTGTACAACTCAAAAAATCTATTCCAATTCTTTGAAGTTCAATCTTACACTTCAGTCATTGAAAATGATGAGAATGTTGGGAATAATTGGGTGTAGCATTATGACAGGCAATAAACAAACGTAATGCATTTTGCATATTAAGGTCCCAAAAAGCTGTAAAAAAGTCAATTTTGCATTAAAATTGGTGAATGTTTTTTGTTATTTTCATGGTTTTAAAGTATTTAGCCAATGTTGTCTTTGCATGTCCATAGACTTCAATGAAAAGTCATCTTAGTATGAGCAGTAGGGGATAGGTTAAGATCTCAAACATGAATGCATTATTGCCATTGGGGCAAGCATACAACCAATATCCATCAATTGCACTCATAGAACTCCAAAATGAAATAGTTTAATCAATCACATAAGACATAATGAACACAGTCAATTCTGGTATGTTTGTCAAAATAGGTAACCTTTCAAAGTGTTTCTAGAAAGGGAAGCACCATTTGTGATGTTGCTTGGAAGTTCATTCAACTTCTTTGGGCTAACAAAAGAGGGATTTGTCATCTAACAATACATGATGAGCTCTGGGTTTTAAAAGGTTGGAAATTTGCAGAACACATGACGAATAACTCAGGCTATAAATTTCCAGTCCATTTCTTTCATTATTGGTGTGCAAACGATACACCTAGGCAAATACTACCAACCCCATGATTTAATCATCCCTCAAAATCCAATTAATTCCTGATTGCTTAGATTCAATGATGGGCGTGGTGGTATTAGTTACTTGCGTAGGGTTGGAGTCTTAAAATAACACCCGCAGAAATCCACGATTCTGCGGGTATGAAGACCGAATATTTATTGCGAGATTTATTCGTAATGTTTGAGGTGTATTGGAGAAGTTCCGGACCATAGGTACACAGTATGATTGTGAAAAGTTTCTTTTCATTTAGAAGTAATCTTGGATTGTATGGGAATGCCTATTTACTATAAAAAGTAACAAGATCTGCACAACAGGATGATTGTTAAGAATTTTCACCAATTTGAAATGGAATTTCCAGAAATATATCTGTTAAAGTATCATATATGACATCCTGAATTCAATTGAGATTTCTTGCTTAAAATGATGGGTGAAAGAGAGGTGGGGGTATTTCATTCCCAACAGCAGGTCTTGAAACTTCAGAGGATTTTGATCAATTTTACATTCTGCACCTAATCAAATAATCCACATCCCAAAATGATCAAAACAATGGAGGGTCACTTATGAGTCATAAATAGTAATGAAAACTCAATCTTGTGAGCCAGTATAAAATATAATCACACGCAGCTGCACACAACAATGCAAAACAATAAGAACCAAAACAAATTTAACTCACAGAAAGGGGATATAAAATAATAATACACACAAAAATTAACAAGAATAACCTTAATTTGAATCCGATCCCAAAACGAATGTCTTATGTGGGTCATGGACACAAATTGTTCAATATCTTCATACATTTTTGTAATATTGATAAGATAATAATAGAACAAACCTTGTTTGGTTTGTGTCGTCTCCTTCAATTGTCTTAATTTGTTCATTGGGAGTGTATTAATTTGTTCATTGGGAGTGTCTTAATTTGTTCAATGGGAGTGTCTTAATTTGTTCATTGGGAGTGTCTTAATTTGTTCATTGGGAGTGTCTAAATTTGTTCATTGGGAGTGTCTTAATTTGTTCATTGGGAGTGTATTAATTTGTTTAATGGGAATGTCTTAAATTGTTCATTGGGAGTGTCTTAATTTGTTCATTGGGAGCGTCTTAATTTGTTCATTGGGAGTGTCTTAATTTGTTCATTGTGTCTTAATTTGTTCATTGAAAGTGTCTTAATTTGTTCATTGGGAGTGTCTTAATTTGTTCATTGGGAGCGTCTTAATTTGTTTATTGGGGGTGTATTAATTTGTTCATTGGGAGTGTCTTAATTTGTTCATTGGGAGTGTCTTAATTTGTTCATTGGGAGTGTCTTAATTTGTTCATTGGGAGTGTCTTAATTTGTTCATTGGGAGCGTCTTAATTTGTTCATTGGGAGCGTCTTAATTTGTTTATTGGGAGTGCATTAATTTGTTCATTGGGAGTGTATTAATTTGTTCATTAGGAGTGTATTAATGCAAGATTCATAAGGGTGATTTGTGAAGGGCAGGAAAAAAACAAATGAGAGACAAGTCTTCAAATTATGTTTCATCATCACTGACATTATTTAGGAGTGGAGCCAATTTTCCATACAGTTTATCATAATAGAATGATTGATTGTTCTGAATTGTTGACATGCAAAGGTTCATTGTGCCAGAGAGATTAAATTATTTCAAGTTCAAATAAAGCAACAAAAGATACATTCAAAGAGAGGTTCAAATGAAGAGGTATATTAGAGTTAAGGGAGTAGGGATATTAGAGTTAAGGGAGTAGGGATATTAGAGGTAAGGGAGTAGGGTCAGATGATTTGGTTGTTGCCCATATGGCAAACAAAAGAAAAGTTATGAAGGTTTTTATTTTTTATGGAAAAATTATGTGATTCTTTGAGAGTGGCCAGGTTAGGGGGGCTCGGAGAAAGGGCAAAGAGAGGACCGTCTACGAGGCTATGCACACCTTGCAACTGTGCCATACCACAGCATTTAAACTCCAGATAAGAACAGTCTGCGTATATATGATCAAATAACTATATGATCAAATAACTAAAAGATTAATGTCACCCAATGGAATGAGGCAGAGTAGCAGCGTGATAGAGCTAGCTGAAGGGAGAACAGGTGGGGTAAGTACTCCAAGGCTAACTCAGATGTTCCAAGGCTAACTCAGATGCTCCAAGGTTGACTCAGATGCTCCACAGCTGACTCAGATGCTCCAAGGCTGACTCAGATGCTCCAAGGCTGACTCAGATCAACTTTTGTTGACATTCCAAAACCATGCATGTTCAAGTAGAATTATTTAGGTATGTTTCTTTTGCGATAAATTACCTACTTTTTAGGCGATGACCTTTTCAGCCATTTAAGTAAATTTTAGACATTAGAAGATTCAGATTTTTGTTCTTGAATGTTAAATGAATGTTTCAGTCTCATTTGTTTTTTAAAAATGAGAAAATACAGATCCCTTTCACCAAATTCTTCACCCCCACCTCCCCCCCCCCATCCCACTCTCAACAGTCCCATTAAACTAAATCTGAACATGCTAGTTCTTTCCTTTTCCACAAGTAACATGCCTATTGTTTGCCAATAGTCCGTACTCTTTATGCAAAATAGGAAAGAAGAGGGATCTCACACATGTGTTGATGTTATTTTCAACTTCTGGCTCATCGCTTTCAGCTTCCAGGCATAATCCGCTGTAAGGAATTTTGTGTGGATGACAAAACTGCAAGCTGACATGGAGATGCTTTATTATACTCACCAATGAGATTTGCTCTAGAAAGTACACTTAGCGCGAACTGTTTATTTAACAACGAATATGACTGAGTATGTCAGCATGTCTACAACTTGGTATATGGCAACACCTGCTAACAAAACTCATCAAAAAAAGAGAAGCAGGAATTTGAAAGAATGAATTCCATCATGACTCAACATTATGGACAGAAGCAGTGTGGAGGATTTGCCTACAAGGTGGGGGAAACTAACAAAAGCACATTAAGATGACCATATCAAAAGATTAGAATTCCTAAAAAAATTATGGGGCGAAATTTCGCCTATGGAGAAGGGCTTGTGAAAGAAGGATGTGTCCCCCTTCCATTTTATTTGATGACCAAACCTTGAAGGCCTGCTGAATGAAAAGACCCTTCCTTTCTTTCTTTCTCTCATCCTCTTTTTTTAATTCCCCTTAACATTGTGTTTCCATATGACCTTCGACACCATCTTGACTATAGGTTACCTGCCTCCACTGGTAGACTGCCAGCAGGTACCTACTGTAGTTAATTGCTTCTGATTAAAAATTACAACTTGTTTCTTCCAAATTGCATCCTATTGTGACTGGGATATGATGTAATTACATTCTTTTGCAGTATATGAATCCCTGAAATGTATATTTGCCAGTATTTCCTTTTGTTGAGATAAACACTTAAAAGCATTAGATGAACAAAAACAACATATATAAAAGTTTGCAAAAATCAAAGTCCAATGTGAACTAATGTAATAAGTTATCTTTTAAATGAACATTGCATTATTGTCTACATGCCTCAGATCTATTTGAGTAAGAAGGTAATCCATCCCAAATGTACTTCTTTGTGGGCACAGGGCATGCTTTACCTAAAAAATCACTTTAAAACTAAATTTAAATAAAATGCCACACAACATATTTTGCACAATCTAATTCAGAAGTTATTTCAATCATAACAATTATTAAAACACCATCATGTTTAAAACTTTTGCACACTACCTATTGACTTATAAGAAGTTAACCTATCTGAGCCATTAGGCTCATAGGGCCGGTACTTATGCCCTCTAAGTTTCCATGATGCAAATGGATGAGAGCACATGACTTCCCTGGATAGGATGCCAGTCCATTACAGGTCAGCAGAGTTGGTACTCATTTATTGACTTGTCAAGGTTTGACTAATTGAGTGAGGGGCTCATGAATCTGAATGTCATGTAAGGCCGTGATGACTAGGTCTTATCGGGCTACCAAGATGATTACACAAAGCTTGATAATATCATCCATAAATGACATTCCAGAATGGTGATCAGGGGTCGAATTAAAAAATGTTCACCACTGTTCCACAGAGCAGTGCTTTCTCATAAAACACTGTTACAGATCAAATTTCACTGTTCCAACATTTTCGTCATTAAAAAAACATTTTCCTTGCTTTAAATTGGACTTAATATACACCTTTTTGTCATATTATACTTGTAAGAGAAACAAGAAATAAATGTCAGAAGGTTGCTGTGCACATGTAGAAATTCTAAACCAATTAAGGCTGTAACACATATCGTATCATACGTACTGGGTAAATACGTTACAGAATTCATGATAGTTGTGTTAGTTAACACATGCAAACACAGTATCAAGGATGTGAGTAAGACTTTGAATATGTAGCACAAATTATTATGTCTTCGGCAAACAGCGTGGAAGGAGGAGGGGTGTGGGGTGAAGTGGTGGTCAATTTGACCTTTCCAACAAAAACCAACAACTTAGAAGCTGGAGGGGGGGGGTCACTTTCATGCTAAAGTGGTAGGTATGTGCCACCCAGGATTTCATAATTGGACTGCATGATGAGAGATTTTTTTGGTAACTGCAGTATGGCAGTTTATGAGTTTGATACCTGCAGTATAAAAATAAGTGATTTTTGATATCTGCAGTATAAAAATAAGTGATTTTTGATACCTGCAGTGTAACAATAGGTGATTTTTTATACCTGCAGTATGAAAATAAGTGATTTTTGATACCTGCAGTATGAAAATAAGTGATTTTTAATACCTGCAGTACAAAAAATTTGAAAAAGAAAAAAAACTGTTCGGGCGGCATATATATATATACCTCACATATAGAAGTGCCCCCCCCCCCCGCCTTAGAAGGCATTGGGGGAGGAAAATAAATTCATGGCGATGTTTAAATACAAAAATATGCTTCTAACAAAAGTTAAAAGCTGTTTTGTATAAATTTCAATGTGTGGGTCAAGGTGTAATTCTAACCTCTTCCTGCCAATTATGGAAGTTATACGAGTAACACTGTCAATTTGACCACACCACATGGTGGGAACTTATATTTTGTCAAAAAAAATGGGGCCACACACCAAAGTCATCTTAATGAAGTCTTCCATTCCATTACAATAATTTCTCGGAACTATCACGCACGCATATCATTGTTTCTAGTTATTTATAAACATTAATACCCCCCTTCCCCGACAGATATATCCCCTTAATAAATCCCCATTTAAGATTAGCCCAGGGTCCTGGGAGCTGTTATTTTGACAGCTCCGTGGTAAACCTGAGAAGGAAACTGCCAAGGGAAACTGTTCCCTAGTATTAAAATGCTTTCCATGTGAAACGTGTACTGACATACTTTTAGAGCTGTAAACGTTTAGGGATTTTAGTACATGTGTACATGCCAAAAAGGCGAGCGTGTATCGTTTACATGCGCTTAGTACTATGATTTTCAGAAATACACCAAAATTGTTCTGATTTACAATGCCAAGTAAAACTAGAACGGTAAATACCATCATCATTCGCATGCCCATGCAAATTGACACCCATATCATATGACCCAGCCAATTATAAAAATGGCATCGCACACTAAGTCCCACATGGCATCCCATGTACCACATGACATCCCACCCCAAGTCCCACATGGCATTCCACCATATCTCCCACATGGCATCCCACCCCATGTCCCACATGACATCCCATGTCCCAGGTGGCATTCCATTGTATGTCCCACAGGGTATCCCATCCTATGACCCACATGGCATTCCACCCTATGTCCCACATCCCATGTCCCAAATTACATCCCACCTCATGTCCCACATTACATCCCATGCCTTGTCCCACATGGCATTCCACCATATCTCCCACATGGCATTCCACCAGTGTCCCACATGGCATTCCACCATAGCTCCCACATGGCATTCCACCATACAATGTCTCACATGGCATCCCACGCTATGACCCACATGGATCCCATCCTACATGTAGGTCCCACATTAATCCAACCATATGTACCACATGACATCCCTCTCTATGTCCCACATGGCATCCCTCCCTGTGTCCCGCATCTTTGGCTTCCCACCTGATGTTCCACATGGCATCCCACCATATGTTCCACATGGTATCCCTCCCAATGTCCCATTGACATCCTACTTCATGTCCCACATGGCATCACATCCAATGTCCCCATAGCCTCCTACACTATGCCCACATAGCCTCGTACCCTATGTCACACATGGCATCCTACCTTATGTCACACATGGCATCCTACCTTATGTCACACATGGCATCCTACTTTATGTCACAAATGGTATCCCAACCTATGTCACACTCTGTGTTACTCATAGCATCCCACCATGTCCCACATGTCATTCTACCCTATTCCACATGGCATCCCACCCCATGTCCCACATGGCATCCCACCCGATGTCCCACATGACATCACATAGGCTCCATAAGAAGTCTCATCCTAGCTATTAGTCCCGGATTGAGCATACTATGTATGAAAGTGCCAGTTCATATAATAATTTATATGCAAATGACTTGTTGAAATGGGGTGGGACGCCATGTCCCACATGACATCCCATGTCCCACATGACATTCCATCCTATGGCATTCCACCCTATGTCCTGCATGGCATTCCACCACATATCCTACTAGTACATGGTATTCCACCCTGTTCCACATGGCATCTGACCCCATGTCCCACATGGCATCCCACCCTATGTCTCACATGACGTTCCATAGGCTCCATAAGAAGTCTCATCCTAGCTATTACAGTTCCTGATTGAGCATACTATGTATAAAAGTGTCAGTTCATATAATAACTTATATGCAAATGAGTTGTTTTTGCTTGCTCTACTGGTACAGAGTGTATTAAGTACCAAAAAAGGAGTATAATGGTAATGGAAAGGCTTTATTCCAGTCCCTTTTGACAATATAAATCCATTTTAAAAATAGAAGCTATTACATGTAGATGTACTGATTGCCATGATTAAAGAATTTTCACTGTATTTTTTGTGGTTAATTTTACAGCTTGTAAAACAGGTCTTGACAGAGTGAGATCAAAACCGAACGTTATGTTAATGTTAGTTTCAGCGGCCCATCTATAATCAATTGCGCCAGTAACTGTGGGAAAAGAAAGGAAACATTTGTTACGAGGGATTTTGCTCTTTGAACACGTTTTATAAGCAGAAAACATATTGCAGGATGCTGATGTTGATGAGAAAAAAAACCCAGTGATATTTGAAAATTCACTGTTCCTGCTTAAAAAGCACTGTTCTCGGAACAGCAGGAATTTTGACCCCTGGTGATATAATAGATTAAAACTATTGCCTTTAAATAATGGTGCATTTCTGAAACAGGTGATATTCCCTCTTGTGACATCATCCACAATAAATACAATGTTTTTTTGTTGTTTTTTAATCTATGAAAAATGACACAAGGCAGTCAACCCTGACAAATACTTTATTTAAGTTTTGTTAAAATGAGACTTTTCTTACACTCATTGCAACGAACCACTTCATGAACAAAAAGGGTCCAATACAAATTCATGATCTGCATCAACATTAACTGATAGCACAAGGTTTTTCTTTTTAATGATTATAAGTAATTCACACACATTGACTCATACAAATCAGTGTAAATAAGAGTGAGCATTTTTGCAAAAGCAATAGCTGCCAGATAATTATGAGTTCTAAAATGGCTATACAAGGCTATATAAAGCCTCTGCAAGCTTTCATGTCATAATATTATGGAGAAAGAGCAGTCTAAAAAATTCATTTCACCTTTTTCTCTAGCTGTGTTTGAAAGTAATTTAAAGTTCAAATTATCATGAAACAAGTAATCACAATTTGTGTTGTTGTGTTTGGATAACATCTGGTTTGTTTAGATGATTGGTTTCTTTGAAAAGCGCTTTGAGGAAGAACATGTGCCTTGGAAAGCACCACAAACCACTTCACATTTAATTATTATTTTTCACATATCAAAGCTACTCTTATTTCCTCCTATTAAACTAAACATTTTCTTCAGTGAAAATAAACAAAATAAATACATGTTTGCAATACCAACTTGTGGCAGAATTGCAATTTGAAGCAGCAAGCTAATTTATCAAGTTTTACCATTGAAGTTAAACCACATTTGAATCCATTGCCTCAACAGTAAAATATCTGAGAAAAGGGAAAAAATCTCTATAAACTGAGTGCAACCAAATATTCCTAAAACTTGGATTGAAATAAAGCTTCTGTTTATCAAATTTATTTCAATCAAACACATGGTAAATAAAAGCCAAGGTAATAAGAAATAAAATAGTAAATGAACACTATTAAATGCTTACACTCTTTATTGAAATCACACAATATAGAAATAAATGGGATCAATCCATGAGTGCATGTGTTCTGTATTCAAGATGCTAAGTGACCATTACTGCCTTTTCCTGCTCGTTTTCTACTTCAAACATCCAATGTGCTTATTTTTTTAGTATGAAACTGACCGAATGACATTTGCTTCATTTCTAGCCTTTACTGAAATTTACTGACTTTGTTTCCTTGAGGCTGGAAGTGCAGTACGTAGCAAGGCTGGATCTGCATTAGCAAGGTTTTATACCAAACATTATGCCATCTGGAATAAATTGATCATCTTTTGAACAAATCACAAGTAAAACAAACAATTACAAACTCTCAACTACCTCAAACTTATCGAAACTGAATAACTGATTTTGATTTAAGAAAAGAATTTAAACAATTCTGCAACTATGTAATAGACTTGATCAAATAAATATACCCCAATTTGTATCATGCATTTTTACCGCAATCTGCCATTTCTCATGCTATCCTGTAGAAAACTTTAAGCTTGCATTAGGCTCATCTAGTTTGTTGCTAGCTGTTATGATTGGCCAATATAGCTCATACAAGATGGCTGGTAGCCCATTCAAGCTTGCCATTAGCTTGCACCTGCTTGCCCTGTTATACATTAGCTTCAAATAAGATTGTTTTTACTCTACAGGCTTGTAAACATTCCAACAGCGAGCTTGCTATAAGCTATACTAGACTATACGCACATAAACCTAAGAGTATTCTCCCTCCTAACCTCACGGATTCTGGGATCAATTTGTCACAACTTGCATCTTTACAACTGAGTGTAAATCACAGTATCAGGGGCTGTACAACCCTTGTAATATACGAAGGTGCATTCTACCCTCAAGCCTGGAACACCACTTTTAATCTAGTGTGTAATTACTGCATACAAAAGGCTACAAAAAGCGTACATATTAAAAGCTAAACTATGATGAAGATATATGGAGAAATGTACACTAAAACTTATTGCAATGATTCTGAACCTTTTTTCATAATCAAATGGTCATAATGTCTGGTTGTATTAACTACTTATCGTCTGGATGTGTACACTCACTTTTCCATAGTCTAAGAAATCAACCCATAAAACTTCAATCAAGGTACGTCAATTGGCATGCACCTACCATTCAAAAGATCGGCAAAACTCAAACAGATATTGACAAATATTTCGCTGATGAACTGTTTTACGAGAATCGAATGAAAATACAAGAGTAAGCTTTCATGTTCCTTATGCTCGGTGGACACTATTCTTCCAGGTAAGATTTGCAAAGACTCCACAATATCAAAATCAGATCACTTACAGGAAAATAATTATAACTGAGCCTGAGAATCTTACTTTGAGAACTAGCTGATTTCAAAAACTCACAGGATTATTTTTCCAATTTATAACTCCCAAAGTTTTGGACTGGTCATAGATGATAGAGACATGTATTTGGTTGTCATTACAGATCAGTAATGCTACAACTCCTAACTTTTGGTGGGCACGATTTGACCTATGCCATACATCCCCAATTGACAAGTTGCGAAGGCCATACCAGCATAATGACTGCCATCAACAATGACATCATTGGCATGCAGCAAACTATGGAAATTATCAGAGGTGCTACACCACTGAAATCCAAGTTAAAAGAAGCATCTTGTTTGTATGTTGCAGTTGCATCATATTGTCTCAAGTTCTAGCTGTAAAATACAATATAGCAATTTTTTGAGGGCATATCAATTATCTTGGTCTGTCATATCACTAATACAAAAAGTGACAGTACTAATACAACCAAACCCATACATACCAATTGACTTAAAACTGATCATAAATCAAAGCAATCAGAAAAGGCACTTACTCATCACAAACAAAGACTATTGAAATATGCATTTAGTTTGTACACATCAGTTTGTTATTATCAAAAACCACCCCATGTACTCTATTCCCAAACCCGTCCAAAAAAAATGTTTAAAAAGAATACGAAACCTATAACTGAATGTTTGAGTTCATTTTTTGTGTGAGTATTGAGCCAGAGCAGCTTTGACATGTTCTGGCATTTCTTCTAGCAACAGGTTACACTCGGAGTAAGTTTCACCCCCCTCGTTTTTCGCTGTACATCTGTAGACGCCACAATCTTCGGGATAGCTTGCTTCTGTAATGGTGAGACAGAAGCACCCAGTATCCTCATCTACTTCATATTCTATATTTGGGTTATTATCGATATCAAGTGCATCTCCTTCAAAAGTCCACTTGACATCACTTGCCTTTACACCTTTAATTTTGACAGGAAAGCGAACGCCACTCAATTCAACGGCCTCTTGCTTCTCTGGAAGAAGCTCCTCAAATACAGGCTCTGTGAATAAAGAGAAGAAAAATGATTTGACATAATGGTTGCTATTACTTAAAGGAAACATAAAGTCTGATACAATCATTACTCCATACGACAGAGGATTAAAATCTTAACCAACTACCAAAAACAGCAAGTCAAAATCTTATCCCTACCTCAAGTTATTCATGTTTGAAGTTGAGACATGGAGGCTGCCATTTTGTTCAAATTTGTATTGAAATATTGTGCATGATGACATAATTTCCCAACAGGGACATAAGGATTATAATGTTTTTCTATATAAATGTGATTACTTTCTATTCCACAATGATGTGACACAGAAGTGTTAACAACATGTTTTTTCATGTGTACCCAAAAATGTGCTTGACTTAACAAAAGAAAAACAATTTTTCATCAGCTATAAAACTTGAGGTACATTACAAAGAAATACAAAGCATTCCAACATCCTTCTGGGCTAAAGACATAATGGCAGCTCCCATGGTACTATTGAGTAGTAGAATTAAAATTTTGAGTAATTACAATAAATGTGTTAGATTTCTTTAGGAGGAATGAAACTTGGTCAGAAGATTTGCTATTTTTAATTCTCTCATATGAAATAAGGATTATGTCAGACTTTATGTCATCTTTAAGTGTACCTAGGAACAAACAAATTATGAACTACTACCATGCACACAAAAGGCAAAGGTGACGTCACAGTCTCACATTCTGAATCTGTCTCAAGTACTTTATAAGACTTTGTGCCTTGCACATTGGATGAGGGAACACTAGTAATACAAAGATCTTAAGTATTAAGAAACTTTTCAAGCATAAGTTTGATATGGTCAAATATCAGAAAAACTTTTTCACTTCTATGTTTTACATGTTTTGGAGATAGTAATAATTTAAACAAACATAATAATAAAGCTATTTATATACAAATGAGGAACTTTGCTTCAAAATATAAAATAAAAGAAATAGAAGGGAAAAATCCCACCAGTCAATAGCATAGAACAGCTGTCATTTATATTAAAAAAAAAAAAAAAGAGGCCATACAGAATGCCACCATTCACTTGAGCTTCAAATAAAGTTTACACAAACAACAGTGGCTGACAAACCTTACTCCTGTGGTGTTGTGATTAGTAAGTTATGATCAATGCTATTGGGTGCTATGCAGTTTCATTAATTAATCTATGGGCTGGATGGTATGGACTGTGTATGACTTGATATACTGGCCTATAGATGATGTTTTGGGGACAGAAAGCAAGAATATATTACATACATGTCCCTCCCACACTGCCCTGTCCCACCCTGCAAATTAATTAATTTCCCATATCAGTTTCTTAATTTCATGTTTGTTTAAAAAAATGCATTGATCTGTTGAAAATTTGTATGTGTTTGTGTGCAATATAATAAAGAATTCACTTTTGACTTTACTCATAGGCAGGATTACAGCAGTACAAGGTACATCCCCCTCCCTCTGCTTTTTATGATCTCATATCATTTGTATGATAAGTTTTTGTACCCTAGTTTTGCACCTCCCCCCCCCCCCTCCCACACACACACACACATTTTCTATACACAATTCCCAACCATGACCTTACCCATTTTTTGCAAACCTTGAAATCTTCAAATTCAATAATGCCATTTGGAAGAATGCAAAATTCAGAGTCCCATATAAAATGGTTTTAGTGTCCATTGTCCAATGTTTACTAGGTCAGCATAATTGCATATGGCCGAGATTCAGTTTCACATTCTTAATTTGTAGCGGCCTGCGATGAAATGTGCAAGACTTGCCAACTTCTCAAAGAGATTTAAGACATAATAAGAACAGCAAATTGTCAAACTTAATTGTAGAATCTAAAGTAATGACACCAATGCACATACACCAATGTTGTCAAGCTGGAGGGAGGTCACTGCGCTTGCTTTTGTTTTCCCCACCCCTTCTCCTTTGCATGAAGTTTCTTTAATGATTACCAGAATGAAAACCAAACTTTTTTTTGTTATCTGTTCACTTTGGGAATTTTGAATACTGAAGAACTCTCACTAGATAAAGACAGTGCCATAAAAGTCATTTCAAAATATTCTTGCCTGAAACAACCTTGGAATGACTACATTTGATTGGCCAAAACAATGTCATGCAAGGACCCACTCCTTTATCTATGCCAAGCAGGGGCATGAATACTGGGGGATGTGGGGTCCCCCCCCCCTCCCCAATTATTTTTTTGAGACTTGTTGGTAAAATTTGATACTCGTCGATAAAATTTGAGATTAGTCGGAAAATCTGGTATCAGGTCAGTAAACATACAGATTTTGATTGTTGACTATTTTACAGGGAGGCAGTTTTTTTTCAAATGGGAAGCTAATTTGAGGCCGTCGGTAAATATTATACTTTACACCCTCCCTCCCCAGTCAAAATGGTCTACTAACACCACTGGTGCCATGTCAAGCAGAAAGAGACTGTTGCAAGACTTATTATATGGACAGCACCAATTTTTATAACCTACCTGAGGAGAAATGGGGTTGGTTCTTTAAATACATGAATGTAACATAAACATATGCCTGCACCAATACCAAAGGTGGTGGGGAAGGATCTTATGACTGCAAGTTAAACCTTTGGATTTGTATCATAAGTATGAATCCATTTCCCAATATTCTATTGCATATAAGTGAGGAGTGCTGGAACAAGAACGTGGACTTCCTTATAGACAACACAGTAAAAACTTTGACCTCTTTATCCATATTTAAAAAAAGCTCAAAACCTTTTTATTATCCTTACGGTATGCTGAATGTTTTGCAAAAGGAGAATCCACAGTTATCATTGTGATGAGGGTGGGGGTTGATTTCCCCTTTTGCATACCAGCATTCTATTATCTTTTTGTAAGCTTTAACTGTCTGGCTGTTTTTCATAGCGCTTATATTCATTTGTATGACATATCTACATATCTGTTTAAATCATATATGTGTATCAAGTTAATTTTTCATATACCATCACATGGGGAACCATATATATAATAACTTTCTATATGTTTGCTATGGTCCTTACAACATTAAATAAATATCCCCTCTTGACTATTCTCCTGCACTAACAAATTTTCTGTTTAACAGCTATTCTGGTACAGAGTAAAGTATTTTAAGTACCAAAAGCTAACAAATTTTTTGTTTGCTATTCTGTATAATGGTAATGAATGAGAAGGCTTTATTCCAGTCCATTTTGACAATAGAAATCCATTTTAAAAATAGAAGCTGTTCATTGTTCAATGGCACTCGCAGGTAAAGCAAAGATAATGGCATACACAAAGATATAGACCTTTTCAAACCAATTTTAGCCAAATGTGATTACTTCTGTACTTGGACCAATCCACAGCTGGGGGAATTTTTCCTTTGTAACCAATCAGGTACAGTTTTGATGAAAAAAGTGTAATCCTGCAGTAATACATACACATATTACCTTCATATGTGTGTATGATACCTGTGCTTGAAATGTTTTTTCTTCATGTTTGGTCATATACAAAGCATGAAATGTGAAGAGGGCCAAGATTACCCCAGTATTTGATTGATCAATAAGATTCCCCCAGCAAACGATTGGTCCATTATGGACACATGAATTTCAGCTATTTGACATTATTCAAATTGGTTTTCTGGAAATTGCAGATTGAGATTTGAAAAAAAGGAATATAAAAAGTCCAGCTGTGGTACCGGGTCTCAGATAAGATAATGTGTTTATCTTGGCATTAGTCTTAAGGTATATGGACATGTAGAACAACATCAGATTCATTGCTCCAAAATCTATAACACTAGAACGGTATATACCCTCATGGTTCGCATGCAAATTGACAGTCATATCCTATGATCTGCCCAATTATAAAAATGGCATCCCACACTATGTCCCACATGGCATCCCGTGTCCCACATGGCATCCCATGTCCCACATGGCATCCCGTGTCCCACATGGCATCCCGTGTCCCACATGGCATCCCGTGTCCCACATGGCATCCCGTGTCCCATATGGCATCCCATGTCCCACATGGCATCCCATGTCCCACATGGCATCCCATGTCCCACATGGCATTCCATGTCCCCACATGGCATCCCATGTCCCACATGGCATCCCATGACCCATGGCATTCTATGTCCCAATGGCATCCCATGTCCCACATGGCATCCCATGTCCCACATGGCATCCATGTCCCATGGCATCCCATGTCCCACATGGTCCCATCATCCCATGTCCCACATGGCATCCCATGTCCCACATGGCATCCCATGTCCCACATGGCATCCCATGTCCCACATGGCATCCCATGCTATGTCCCAAGTGACATCCCATGCCATGTCCTACATGGCATTCCACCATAAGTCCCATATTCCACTATATGTCCCATATTCCACCATATGTCCCACTTGGCATCCCACCCAATGTCCCACATGGCATCCCCTTCTATGTTTCCACATGGCATTCCATCATATGTCCCACATGACATTCCACAATATGTTCCACTTGGCATCCCACCTTATGTCCTGCATCAATGGTGTCCCACCTGATGTCCTACACTGGATCCCATCTTGTTCCTCATTGGATCCCACCATGTTTCACATGGTATCCCTCCCCATGTCCCACATTGCATCTCTTCCCATATCCCAATGACATTCCACTTTAGGTCCCACATGGCATCATATCTTATATCCCACATGGCCTCCTACCCTATGTCACACATGGCTTTCCACCCTATATACCACATACCTCTCACCCAATGCCCCACATGATATCCCATCCAATATCCTGCATGGCATCCCACCCTATATCCCACATTGCATCCCATACCATGTCCTACAAGGCCTCCCACCCTATGTCACAAGTGGTATTCCACCCTGTGTCCCCATGCCATCCCACCTTATGTCCCATGTCAGTGGCTTCCCACCCGATGTCCCACTTGGCATCCCACCTTATATCCCACCATATGACATCCCATCCCATGTCCCATCCATCATATGTCCCAAAGACATTCCACCATGTCCCATACCGCATCCCACCCTATGTCCCATATGGCATTCCATCCTATGTATAACATTGGATCCCACCATATGTCCCACATGACATCCCTCCATGTCATCCCTCCATGTCATCCCTCCATGTCATCCCTCCATGTCATCCCTCCCTGTCCCCCATTGGCATCCCACCTAATGTCCCACTTCAGTGGTGTCCCACCTGATGTCCTAAACCGGATCCCATCTTGTCCCTCATTGGATCCCACCATGGTATCCCTCCCCATGTCCCACATTGTATCTCTCCCCATGTCCTAATGACATCCCACTTCATGTCCCACATGGCATCATATCTCATGTCCCACATGGCCTCCTACCCTATGTCACACATGGCATTCCACCCTATATACCACATGGCTCCCACCCTATGCCCCACATGATATCCCATCTAATATCCTGCATGGCATCCCACCCTATATCCCATATTGCATCCCATACGATGTCCTACATGGCCTCCCACCCTATGTTACATGTGGTATCCCACCCTGTGTCATCCCATTCTATGTCCCACATGGCATTCCACCATATGTCCCACATGAATTCCACCCCATATTTCACATGGCATTCCATTCAATTTCCCACATGGCATCCCACATATGGCACCCCACCCCATATCCCACATAGCATCCTATTCAATGTCCCACATGGCACCCACCCTATGTCCATAGACTCCATAAGCAGTCTCTTCCTACAGTAGCTATCAGTTCCTGATTGAGCATACTAAGTATGAAAATCTGTCAATTCATATAACTTCTGCAAATGAATTGTTGAATAAGAAAACAAGATGGCAATCCATGGAGTTGCTGACTATATCAAGTACATGACCTCTGACCTTTAAATGACATGTCCCATTATGTGTGAGACACAACACTATATCATGATTACCTTCCACCAACCCACCAAGTAACATTATTCACAAACAAACCAAGGATGAATAAAATAGCAATTACAAAATGTATCATTATTTGACCTTTTTGACCTGCAATGAATCTTTCATTTTCATCATTAACCCACAACCCAATTGCACTTGCAAACCAAAAAATTTATCATTATTTGACCTCTAACCTTTGACCTGCTACATGTCACATCTTTTTTTTTTTAATCAATTACTTGACCTCTGAAAAAGATACATTTCATCATTAACCTGGACACAATAAATTAGCAATTACATTTTTCCAATGTAACAAAATTTCCCAATTGCACTTTACAGTTTTTCCATAACACATCATCCTTTATTAACAGACCAAAATTTTTCCATAACACGCCACCTATTTAAAATTAACTATTTGACCTTTAAATGACCTGTCCCATTTTGTGCGGGACATAACCATTCATCATCTCACCAAGTAATATCACTTATCACAATATCAAAATTTAGCATTTTTAAATCAAAGATTTAACCTCTGACCTTTAAATGAAATATTCTATTATGTGTGGGACATAGCCATGCATCACCCTCCACCAACCCAACAAGTAACAAACTCTGGACACCAACCCTTCGAGGATTAATAAAATAGCAACTAAATTTTTACAATGAAATGCAGCATAAAATTACCATTATTTGACCTATGACCTTTCATCGTTAAGCGACATGTCACATCTTTTCCGAGAGACAATTTCATCTTTCATCGATCATCAACCCACCACATAATTACCCAATTGTACTTACGGTTTTTCCATAACATTTTATCAACCAAAATTTACCATTTTAAATGAACTATTTGACCTGTGACCTTTGTTTTATTTTGCGCAGGACGCAACCGTATATCACCTTCCACCATCCCACAAAGTATCAACTAACATCACTTATGGTTTTCAAGGAAGCACAATATATAAATGACCATTTTCAATCAATTATTTGACCTCTGACCTTTGACTTTCAAGGTACATGATCCAACTTGTGCAGGACTAAGTTCATATCACCCTACACCCAACAAGTTTCAACATGATAGCTTGTATGGTTTCCTCTGTACACGCAACACACAAAGTGAGTACACACAAAAGTGAGTACAATACTTTATCGCCATATATGCTATATGTTGTGATAATGTAATAAAGTCAAGTCAAATAATCCTGCCTGATTTAGCCCTTGGTGCATACCACACGGTATATATCCCATACTATGTCGCACATGGCTCCCATCCTATGTCGCACATGGCTTTCACCCATGTCCCACATGGCATCCTTCCCATTATATATATATCCATATGCAGTCACATCCTGTCACACTCCCTGAACATACCAAGTTTAAAAGTCTTGTCAGTTCATATACTGTGACCACTTTATGCAAATGAACAGAATAATAAAGGCGGAGTTTAATAATCATACCTGATACATCCATTGGTGCACAAATATTTTGAAGAATTTTAAGGACTTTAAACCTCAAGTGTTATAAGAGACACTTGAGTATCTCTGAGGAATATTGGAAAATTATATCTACTTACATTTATCTTCAAAGAAAATATCAAATGGTTTGTGACTTTTTAAGAAAACTAGTCTTTAACCTGTCTTAAGGGTCTCTGAAAAACTATAATATTTTTAAAGGAAATTCCACCCTCCATGAGGATATCTAAAGAAACTAACTTTTTCTGAGGCATTTTGATGAAACTTTAACATTTTCTAAGGAATTCTCAAAAACCTTTTAACAATTTTGAAAAACTGTGGCTGGCCGGACGAATGGACAGAATCGCCATACATAAGTTCGCATTATGCTTCGCATGCTCACCAAAAAACATTCAAGTAGCAAAAATTGTATTAAAATAGTTGCAAAACTGAACATTTAACAATGTTTTGAAATATTAGGGGATGCCTTGGTATTTTCTTTTGTAAATCCTTTGTTTTTTAAATGTCTGTCATAATTGTATAAAGTGGAAGTCCTGGTTAAAAGTGTTTGTCTTTAACCATATATATTAACTATAAAATTGTGGAAGAATAGACTTTCCCATCCTTTTCAGTGACTGAGATTTAGGAAAGAAATTAAAAGAATTACATACAGATTTTGAGCTGCCCACCCTGTGATACATCACAATTGTAGCATAAGTTTACAATTTATCAAATTTTGATCAGCATTAAAGGCCGTTACACACCTGACGCGACGCGGCGAGCAATTTTCTAAACAAAATTGAATAAAACAAAGGAAACAAACATTTTGACCTCTTGTTTTCAAAGAAGCATCGTCATCGCATGGGTATTCAGATGATACCTGAAAAATGATTGAAAGGGCCTTACTACGCCCATTAAAGCAAAATTCGCGTCGTGACAGAAAATCGCGCCCCAGTAAAGCGAATTTCTCCACAGTTTGAACAAAAATTCATTTCTAACAAATTTTCCAGTATCATCATCAGAAAGCCTCAATTGTAAATTTCATCGTGTGTAAGCAAAAAGTCAAAGCATCTTATTATATTTGTTTCCTGTATGATTACCTAAAAAATCGCTCCCCGCGTCGCGTCGGTGTGTTACGGCCTTAACTCAAAAACTAAAAGAGGTACTTTAAAAATTCACAAGCTGATCTGCTCACAATACTCTTTACACCAATATAGAAATTGTTGCATGTCCATAGACCTTTAGTATTCAGTCAGTAAACTTGTATGCTTCTTTCTAAAGCACCCTCTACCAAACCTACCCAGTCAAATGGTCAGTGACCTAAACTTGCACATGTTGTTTCCTAAAGCTTCCTTTATCTTAAGAATATAATATTTGACTGAAATTTACTGACTGAAGAACTGTTATGAAGTTATAAATTCAAAGAAATTTGAGAGAAAAAAACTGAGTGTTTTAGTGTATACCTGCTGCAAAGGTTACAGTCCATTATAAGGCAAAATATAATAAGGTACTTGACCTTCTGACCTTTACTCCAGATTTCTTAAGACACAGTGCCATGCTCTCTTTGAGTTGTTCCATTAAATGAGGGTCAATACATTGCCCCTTCTTTTATTTAAATTCTGATTTATTATCCAATTTTCTGATATATTAATTATCTACTCCAGCATAACAATCTAGATTTATCATGATGAATTATAAAAGAAAAAGGCAGAGATAACTTCCACAGCACACAGACTTCATTAAACAATAAAGAGATCATATGTAGTATGTACAATTGAAAAAGCATTCCCAATATCATTATCACCATATTAAGTGACCAGTAACCAGTTCTTACTTAATACATGTAGTCTAATAATGAGGAATCATTTACAAATTCCATACATTCCACACACTCATACATTATTTGAACTGTTCAAATTGCCAATTTGGAAATCTTGACATCTTTGTGTAATCATGTAACATATGCAAATGTATGATGAACATGTTGATTTAAAACTACATTTAATAAACTTTTTTTGATTTGACAAAATGAGCCTTACCTGTCTTTGTAGCGTCAGCGGCTTTTGCTGGTGCGGGTGCAGCGGGCTTAGCTGGTGCTGGATCAGGCTTGGCTCCCCCTTTGTTGAATCGACTCATGGTAGTTTTTTTGTGGAAAAATTACAAACGACCAACGCAAAAACTTACAATAAATAATGTACAGTCACCAAAATACAATGACTTAGGCCTCAACAGCAACTGCTACACACTACGACAAAACTTGCAGTCTTTACTACAGAGAGCCAGTGAAGCTTTTCCCTGCCTCTTAATCAAAAAACGGTAGAAAGTTCGGGCAAGGAGTGAGCTGACAGAACATGCAAGTTGAGGTGTGGAATTCTTGGAATGTAAGTTATGAGAGCTTGGGAGATGCTAACAACTTCTGCTCTTGTAACCAATGAGATGCAGCCATGGGAGGGCTGGGTTCACCCATGTGCACTATGATTGCCTGACAATTGACCCGAGTGATGAATATTCATGCAAAGCAAAAATGTTCTCTTTTATGACTTAAAGGTCACATATTTTGTTCCTAAAAGAGGGAAAGGAACCTTTGGCAAACACAAATTTATGAGCGAGGCAGATGTCGACTCATTGACCATATGACAAATGTGTTAGTGTAAGATTGCTGCACATTTTAGATAAGGAACAATATGTTTTGATAATCACTACAGGCATTTCTTGGTAGTTTTGATTATATTCTGATTAATTATCATCTAATTACGACACTGGTATACAGTTACAATGAAAAAAAAATATTCTAAAACAAGTCTGCTTACCAAACTGCTTTAAAAAAGATTTTTTTGTTTGCATGTCCTTAAATTTTATTCTTATCTAGTGAGTATCAGTCATCATTACAAGTTGATTACATAGTAAACCATAGAATGATATTTAGCAACATAATTAGCTCAAGTTGAATTTATTTCAAATTAAACATTTTCATTTGATAGTGTCCAGCTTTTACCAATACTACTATGATCCCAAAATTAATTTCTGGTTGAAGTTATACATAAGAGTAATACAATAGCCAAGGACTACAACTCAAAGACTATGGAATCTAGTTTAGTAGGGACTTCTTAATGTTTATCATCTACTAATATAGAAATTGACAAAGTTGGAAAATCCTTAACAATTTGTTAGCAGTTAATTTCTCCAATTCTATTATAATCTTTAAGAAGATTCGATGGCATGATACATTGGCAAGATTGGCTTTCCTTGTTAGCCTTGATGACTACCCCCTAAAAAAAAAAAAAAAAAAATAATAATAATTTTAAAAAATGAATAATAATACTAATACCTACTACTAAAAAAAATAAAAAAAAAATAAAAAATATAGATAAATAATAATGATAATAATAATAATGATGATAATAATAATGATAATAATAAATAATAATAATAATAATAATAATATAATAATAATAATAATAATAATAATAATAATAATAATAATAATAATGATAATAATAATAATAATAATAATAATAATAATAATAATAATAATAATAATAATAATAATAATAATAATAAATAATAATAATAATGATGATAATAATAATATTAATAATAATGTAATAAATAACCTTTGTTTTCTGTTAAGTTGAAATCAGATATCTTTTAATCATAATATTTGGTTAAAACATCATAAACAGTTTTTTTTACACACAAGGTATCCTTCTCCATATTGCATAGATTCTGAGTGATGGTCAGTGCTTACAAAACCTTCAGCACTTAATCAATACAAACATCTTGAGAAAAAGAAATTAAGATAAACAAACAAGTACAATGCTAACAAAATTTTAGGGAGATAAGCAATAGAACAAAACTGAAACTTGCTACAAATGAGACATAAGTCTGATATAATCCTTACTTCATGTAATATAATTAAAACAAACAAATTTTCAGACCAATTTTCACAACTCAGAAAGCAATCCAACAATTTTTTTGTAAACATTAAACACATTGATTCTACCACAATGGGAGCAGTTTTTTTTTTTTAGTTTTTTTTTTAAACATGCAGACGATGTCATCAACCCAGGAAATGTTACACATTTCTTTTTAATTTATCTCAGGTTTTCTAGCTCATGAACATGTTTTTTCCTTGTATATGGGTGAAGGGCATTTTTGTGCATACATGCTGTTATTACTAAAATAAGCTATTAAAAGCAGTCCTGTCACAACATTTTGGAAGAGTTTCTCTTTATCGACAATTATATTGTAAAGAAATACACGTAAATAAACTTCAAATGTGAAGAATATTTTGAGATAAATTTATAACTTGCTGTTTCTGGTGGTTGGTTTATAGTTCAATTCTTTAACAAATGAAATAAGGAAAATGTCAGACTCTGTCTCCTTTAAAAGTGCCTGAAAACAAACCACCAAAGAGTCTTGCTGCATAGGCCAAGTGCCTCAAAAACCAAACCTCCGAAAAGTCTTGCTGCATATGCCAAGTGCCTGAAAACGAATCTCCAAAGAGTCTTGTTGCATATGCCAAGTGCCTGCAAACAAACCTCCAAAGAGTCTTGCTGCATATGCCAAGTGCCTGCAAGCAAACCTCTGAAGAGTCTTGCTACATATGCCAAGTGCCTGCAAACAAATATCCAAAGAGTCTTGCTGCATATGCCAAGTGCCTGAAAACAAACCTCCAAAGAGTCTTGTTGCATATGCCAAGTGCCTGAAAACAAACCTCCAAAGAGTCTTGTTGCATATGCCAAGTGCCTGAAAACAAACCTCAAAGAGTCTTGCTGCATATGCCAAGTGCCTGAAAACAAACCTCCAAAGAGTCTTGCTGCATATGCCAAGTGCCTGAAAACAAATATCCAAAGAGTCTTGTTGCATATGCCAAGTGCCTGAAAACAAACCTCCAAAGAGTCTTGTTGCATATGCCAAGTGCCTGAAAACAAACCTCCGAAAAGTCTTGCTGCATATGCCAAGTGCCTGAAAACGAATCTCCAAAGAGTCTTGCTGCATATGCCAAGTGCCTGAAAACAAACCTCCAAAGAGTCTTGTTGCATATGCCAAGTGCCTGAAAACAAACCTCCAAAGAGTCTTGCTGCATATGCCAAGTGCCTGAAAACGAATCTCCAAAGAGTCTTGCTGCATATGCCAAGTGCCTGAAAACAAACCTCCAAAGAGTCTTGTTGCATATGTCAAGTGCCTGAAAACAAACCTCCGAAAAGTCTTGCTGCATATGCCAAGTGCCTAAAAACAAATCTTGAAAAAGTCTTGCTGCATATGCCAAGTGCCTGAAAACAAACCTCCAAAGAGTCTTCCTGCATATGCCAAGTGCCTGCAAACAAACCTCCAAAGAGTCTTGCTGCATACGCCAACTGCCTGAAAACAAATCTCCAAAGAGTCTTGCTGCATATGCCAAGTGCCTGAAAACAAACCTCCAAAGAGTCTTGCTGCATATGCCAAGTGCCTGAAAACAAACCTCCAAAGAGTCTTGTTGCATATGCCAAGTGCCTGAAAACAAACCTCAAAGTCTTGCTGCATATGCCAAGTGCCTGAAAACAAACCTCCAAAGAGTCTTGTTGCATATGCCAAGTGCCTGAAAACAAACCTCCAAAGAGTCTTGTTGCATATGCCAAGTGCCTGAAAACAAACCTCCAAAGAGTCTTGTTGCATATGCCAAGTGCCTGAAAACAAACCTCCAAAGAGTCTTGCTGCATATGCCAAGTGCCTGAAAACAAACCTCCAAAGAGTCTTGCTGCATATGCCAAGTGCCTGAAAACAAACTTCAAAGAGTCTTGTTGCATATGCCAAGTGCCTGAAAACAAACCTCCAAAGAGTCTTGTTGCATATGCCAAGTGCCTGAAAACAAACCTCCGAAAAGTCTTGCTGCATATGCCAAGTGCCTGAAAACGAATCTCCAAAGAGTCTTGCTGCATATGCCAAGTGCCTGAAAACAAACCTCCAAAGAGTCTTGTTGCATATGCCAAGTGCCTGAAAACAAACCTCCAAAGAGTCTTGCTGCATATGCCAAGTGCCTGAAAACGAATCTCCAAAGAGTCTTGCTGCATATGCCAAGTGCCTGAAAACAAACCTCCAAAGAGTCTTGTTGCATATGCCAAGTGCCTGAAAACAAACCTCCGAAAATTCTTGCTGCATATGCCAAGTGCCTAAAAACAAATCTTGAAAAAGTCTTGCTGCATATACCAAGTGCCTGAAAACAAACCTCCAAAGAGTCTTCCTGCATATGCCAAGTGCCTGCAAACAAACCTCCAAAGAGTCTTGCTGCATACGCCAACTGCCTGAAAACAAATCTCCAAAGAGTCTTGCTGCATATGCCAAGTGCCTGAAAAAAAACCTCCAAAGAGTCTTGCTGCATATGCCAAGTGCCTGAAAACAAACCTCCAAAGAGTCTTGTTGCATATGCCAAGTGCCTGAAAACAAACCTCCAAAGTCTTGCTGCATATGCCAAGTGCCTGAAAACAAACCTCCAAAGAGTCTTGTTGCATATGCCAAGTGCCTGAAAACAAACCTCCAAAGAGTCTTGTTGCATATGCCAAGTGCCTGAAAACAAACCTCCAAAGAGTCTTGCTGCATATGCCAAGTGCCTGCAAACAAACCTCCAAAGAGTCTTGCTGCATATGCCAAGTGCCTGAAAACAAACCTCCAAAGAGTCTTGCTGCATATGCCAAGTGCCTGAAAACAAACCTCCAAAGAGTCTTGCTGCATATGTCAAGTGCCTGAAAACAAACCTCCAAAGAGTCTTGCTGCATATGCCAAGTGCCTGAAAACAAACCTCCAAAGAGTCTTGTTGCATATGCCAAGTGCCTGAAAACAAACCTCCAAAGAGTCTTGTTGCATATGCAAGTGCCTGAAAACAAACCTCCAAAGAATCTTGCCTGCAATAGAACTCTACTAGTGCCTGAAAACAAACCTCAAAGAGTCTTCATGCAATATAGTGCCTGAAAACAAACCTCAAAAGAGTCTTGCATTATGGGTTTGCCTGAAAACAAACCTTTTAAACTCATCTTGATGCATATGCCAAGTGCCTGTTAAAGAGTCTTGTTGCATATTGTAAGTGCCTGAAAACAAACCTCCAAAGAGTCTTATATGAAAGAGCCTGAAAACAAACCTCCAAAGAGTCTTGAAACAAAATGCCTGAAAACAAACCTTCAAAAGTCTTGTTGCATATTCACTTAAGGCCTGAAAACAAACCTAAAAGAGTCTTCCTGCATATGTTATTTAATAACATATAATGTAAAACAAACCTCAAAGTTTCTTAAATGCATATTCAAGTGCCTGAAAACAAACCTCAGTTTAAAGCTCTGTCATATCTGTGCCTGAAAACAAATGACTTGTGCATAGTAAGTCTAAAACAAATCTCAAAGAGTCTGACACCCTGCTATGCCTGAAAACAAACCTCCAAAATCTTTGCATATGCCAAGTGCCTAAAACAAACCTTATTCCAAAGTTTTGTTTTTACTATTTGCATATTTCCTCAATCTTTGCCTGAAAACAAATTATAATTTAAATTATAATCATCCATACTAGATTCTGTTTTGCTACTTTCTTGACATATTCAATGGTTAAGCCACAAAATTACAGGACAAATTATGATACAATACACAAAAGACTGGAGAATCTGAGGCTGTGACATCACAACCAATCTGATTTCTACACAAATGATACCAAAATAATTTAATAACGTAATAAGATTTTGGAATGATTTCTTCACCATTTTTTTCTTCTGAAGTCCTCAAGATGAACTTGAATTATAATCACCCTTACTAGATTCTGTTTTGCTACTTTCTTAACATATGGTTAAGCCACAAAATCACAGGACAAAATATGATATAAAGCCTAAAGACTGGAGAATCTGAGGCTGTGACATCACAGCCGATCTGATTTTTAACTTGAGGTTGACTAAGGGGTATGGTGAAGATCAAATCCTCTTCATTAGAATTATCTTCCCTTTTTCAAAAAGAAATGGTGAGGGTTAAAAAAACAATGGATGTACTATGTCCCATTCATACATCACAAGAATAAAACAAAAATTTGCATATTTACTCATATTTGTACAATTTTTTTCAAAAACATGTAAAATGGCCAATTTTGAACTGATATGAATGATTTTATTTGGATTTTAATTTTTGCTCATGCACCCATAATGAACTTGAAGATAGTGAACTTCAAAGTTTCAAATAAAATATTTAGTCAATCCTCCTTCCTTTGATATATGGAGATAATGAAAGAGAAGATTAATATCTGTACTAATATCCCCAAAGAACTTCAACCCACATAAAAATGTTTTACATGGGAACAATATTATTGCCATTAAAAGAATTAGGGACAGCACAATTCCACCTACACCCTGCCAGCTACTGTGGAGTGACACTTGATTAATTATTACTATGGTCATCTTGAAGATATAGCTTTAAATGCATAGGCAGGATTTGTCTGCCAAGAGTGGGGTGGGGGCAACATCACGCTAAGATACAAAAAATCGTCTTACAAAAGATGTAAATTAGGGGAAAAAAGTGGAGTGAAAGTGTCCCCAATCTCGCCTATGTTTGAATGAATAGGAAAATCAAGCAATTACCTCAAATCTGCCATCATTGTAAGCATGCATCTGCTATATTGCACCACCAGCAGTATTGGAGGTACCCATCCATGTTCTGGGAGTTTTAATAGATTCCTTACTCTGAAATCAAATAGAAGCTCAATGATAAATCATTAAACCAGTTTGACAACTATTTTCCCTACACACAACACAAAAAAGTAACTTGGACTTTTACTGTCTTGTCAAAAAGATAATTTGTAAGAATGAAAGCAATAAACCATTTCAGTTTTAAAATATATCCTTCTATATACAAACCAACAAAGGACTAACATCAGATAGTTGTGGCATGGAGGTACCACTCTAAAGTGGTACCTCCATGGTTGTGGCATTACTGCGTGTTCTATTGCATTTGTGGCGCAATCAATGAATATTGTCAAGAAAAGACTAAGAAATCAGATGCTTTTAAAGTAAATATGATTGATTTACCACCTGTTTTTTAAATGCAATATTTTAATATTTTCAATGTATATTAGTAGAACTAATCAAAAATAATTTTCAATAAAAAACATTGCTAAAAAAGTGAGGACAATATTTCAATTGTCTCTTTAACTGCAGAATGTCTTGATTAAGTTGATTTGTCAATGGGTCTGCTCAATTTGCACCTTCACTGGTATCAAGAAAGACAACTGTAAGTTCATATCTCATCAAAATGAAATTAAACATATATTTACAAGTAATAACGATTATTACATTTCATCCCAATTTACTTCCATGCAAAGTTAGGAAGATATGACAATATTGTGAACAATATTTACAAATATTTACTTTGTAAAAGATAATTTTGGTTGCTCTGGATGGTTGTGAAATCAGCCTTGAAACAATAACATACACTGCAGGAACAAGTAGATGGAACAATGCCAAGAAATTGCAGTCTTGAAGTGGACTCAAATTATAAAGAGGCACACACATTCCAAAAATACTACAACAGTATACTTAACATTCACAAGTATCTAAGTCAAAGAGAAATTAAGAGACACACTGATGTCTGTTGGTTGAAAAATAGGTTGCAATAAAAAAGGATAACATTTATGCAACTGATGTTAATCATGTCAGTATTATGCAAAGTAGAATACATGTCTCTTTCACAAACAAATTGAAAGTTGGTTAATGGTGTAATAAAACCTTTATTAGACCTTTGTAGACAGACAATGAAGTTCCTGCCATTGTGGTTGACAGAAACAATAACAAGAATATCAATAAAACATTTTGTATCATTTATATGATATGGTATATGATTATAGCAATTACTTTAATAACTTTAAGATCCAAATAAAAAAGAAAACAAACTTATTACAAATTGATCCATATTATGTAAAAATAACTATAATTTAGTCATGAAAAACACATAATTTTGGTATGCTTTACCAATGAAAATAAGACATAAACAATTGAGCACATTTAGCACATGAGAATTTTAGCACATGTAGAGTACCTGGGCAATTTCACCCTGCTAAGTATTTCATATCTTTATCTGCCTCACAAATCAGAGGCCCA
>JAIGNY010002079.1:0-80000 GCA_020152595.1 Chiridota heheva | reverse complement strand
CCCAACCCGGGTATATATCTGATTAAATTAAGATCCAGGCTGGAAAGTACCCTGGGCTGGATGTTCCTGCCCCCCCCAACCCCTGGGCTGATATCAGCCTGGAGGTAAAATTTCCAGCCTGGGTGAAAAAATGATTGAAAGGTCACCCAGCCCAGGCTCATGTAATCGCACCAACTAAATGGGGCAGGGCTGAGATTAAATTCTTGCCCAAAAATAATCATTTTTAAAGCAATAATAATTCATTTTCATGTATTTTGAAGATAATATATCATTCTGTATTTATATCATTCAAAATTTGTGTTCAATATTCATAGATCTTGCACAGAAAAGTAAAACTAGTCAGGCCTATGCATATTATAAGTGGGTCGCTTGCTCAACCTACGATGAAAGAGTCAAATTTCAGGACTTTTAAACAGAAAGGGGGAGTTTCACAAACTTTTGCCATATTTTTTGAAAAGTACCATCTAATATCTTTCAGACAATGGTATGTAAAGATCTACCTGAGGTTTTGGCCTTTTTTTTTTTTTTTAATGCTGAAGTGAAGAGGTGTTATCCACCCCTCACCAAATAACACAAATTTTGTTATGGGGTCTATGGTAAAATAGTTCCCCATAATATTTTTCTGAAACAGATCTTGTCAATTTGGGATATACATATTCCCCTCTCTACCATTCTTTATATTTTCAACTTCTCAGCTTCCTGTCCCATAAAATACTTCTCAAAAATATTTGTATTAGCAAGTTGGGGGGGGGGGGGTGTCTCATTTTGGCTGGGCAGAGTAATACCTTATAAGTTCTGTGCTATTATCACATTAACTACACAAGATTTACACCAGATCAGGTGTTGCATGCCCACCGCACGGTCATTTGAAGCATTGATCCGATCTTTCTGGTTCCACCCAGAATTCCTTTGGCCTATAGCATTCTTTTCGTTGTACCAATTCTCCGTTTTGATCGTCTACGTTGCTTCATAGTAATATGTGCAGCAAGCATGTTTGTCTTGGCTGAAGAATTAGGTAAAGTGTTAATGCCAAACAAATGTAAATCTATGCATAGCAACTCATTGATAGGAACACTTTCAGACTACACATGGTGTCCATGTTTGTTTTCAACAATATACCATGTGTAAATGTTTATATTACATGTTTCCATGGTTTCTGTCATGTAAACACGTCCAGCCCGGCTTCTAACCCCCAGGCCAGCTTGCCCTACCCGGGCTCATGTAATCGTACCCCACATTTTTAATGACTGAAAGTGAGGAAAGAATTCCAGCCATTAAAAAATTCTGAGCTGTTTTCACATCTATGCATTTGACAAAATTTTAGATCTGGTCATTTTGTATAATTTTCACTAAATTTTTAGCACTGCAATCCTACCTGTATAATTAACTCCTTTATCATTCCTTACTAAAAGAGTATTTTTTTTTATGCTTTAAATACTAACCTTCTAAAATCTTACTCCAATAAGGAAATATGCAAATTTATACTGAAACCAGCCTCGTGACATCAGATCCTCACATTCCTCAAAAGTGTTGTGAAGAAAGTGAGAACTGAAAACTTGACTATTGTTTAAATCACTAAGAAGTGATGATACTGTAGATGCATGAGCAAAATTTGTAATATAAACCTGCAATTGAAAACAATGGTGTAACAGGGGAGGGGCAGAGAGAAGCTGCCCCATGGCCTGGTCCGTATGAGGGGGCCCATAAAAAAGATACCATTATACATAGGGCCCACAGGGCCCCATTTACCCCCAACCTGTAGGGCCTGTCTACGCCACTGACTGAAAACCAGAAATGTAAAAAAAAACATCTCCACCAAGAATAAGTTTTGGAGAACCATATATGGGATTAGTATTAACCCTTTACATACATCTATATGCAGTAAGGCCAATGAACTTCAATTTATTCTGCCATAATGTTAGCTTATAGACCTTATCAAATCTGAATCGGCAATTTCCGGAAAACTAAATTGAGTAATGTCATATGGCCGAAATTCACCTGTCCATAAAGGACCAATCGTATATTGGGGGAATCTTATTGACCAATCAAATACTGGGTGATTCTTGCCCGTCTGCACAATTCATGCATGGTGTGGGACCAAGCGTATGTTTTACATAAAGGTAATACTGTCCCATGCCTGCATTGTTGTTTGCAATTTTTTCTCATGCAACTACAGCTGATTGGTTGGGTAACAAATCAAAAAATTCCCTCAACAGTTGATTGGTCGAATGTACTGAAGAAATCATCTAAATTTGGTTTGAAAATCTCTTCTCCAAACTCAGATGGTAATGACAAATTTCTAACATGTTTTCAAAGAATTCAACCAGCTTTTGTTTTGTTACTACAAACATGAACAAAATCAGAGGAAGTGCCTGATGTTTATTTTCAATTAAATCATGTGTCAAGCACCTTGCGTGTATTTTATTACAGTAATCTTAAACCTTTTTTTGCCCTTGTCCCTTTAAATTAGATTCCTGGTGGGTAATAAAGAATGATTTGACAGATGACTCATTGCAGCAACTAGAATTTCAACGCATTCTTAAATCAACCTTTAGGTGCAGCATTCAACAAGTTCGGGTATGGACGACTTTGTAATTTGAGACTGCAGGTGAACTTCAATATACCATTGTGATTACAATTCTTGCATAAATTCTGAATAATTATCGGAAAGAAAATTGAAATTTAATGTGCTATACATCCACTGAAACAAGATGTGTTTCAAATTGAAATAAGCACAACAGAAATTCACCCACCATGCATTCCTAACAAACAGATGGAATTCATAAGACATGCTTGTTGAAATTTATGATCCCTACAGATCCCTGCCATATGATACTTTATGCACAAGCAAACGAATAACATTGCTAGACATTTCAATCACAGATCTCAGGAAGTTTTGATTACAAATCTTTAGTTAAAGCTGAACAGATATATGTCCAAAGAATTAATTAAAAACTTTTTGCTTGTGAAGTTTAACAAGCTTTCTCAATGTGGCTGAAAATGGATGTTAGGGCAATGAAGTTTTGCATAGGGAGGAGGAAGGGGGGGGGGAAGGAGGGGTAGTACATAAACAAAAAAAATGTTCCAAGCTACCTTCCCCCTCGAAAAAATAATAATACAGAAACTGATATTTTATGGGAAAAATCAGAAGTTTTAAGGTAAAAACTGGTTGAAAATGTTGCAAATTTAAAAAAAAAAAAACGTTAAAACTTTTGAGGAAAATGTTGCATATTTTGAGGAAACCTTTATAATTTTTGAGAGAAATTTTGAGAAAAATTTGGATGCTTTTGAGAAAAACACCTTTGGAAATTTTGAAGGAAAAGTAAGATATTTTGAGAAATAAGTCAGAAATTTGCTAACTTCAAAACTGCTAAATAGGCCTGACATAAAAATTGGTTTTCGGAAATATTAGGATCCTTTTTTCCCAAGATGGCTTTCTTCAGGATATCAGGATTACTAACAAACTGAATTCAACATACTGATTTTTCCGGCCAGGAAATTGACCCCACTGGTTTTACTTATAAACAAGAGGCTTCAATAAGTGAAAAGATATTCTGTACAGGTACATGTACACATCATATTGCCAAAAACAAGCCAAAAGGAGAAAGATTTTAACATCAAATTTATTTTTCTATGTGATATACCCTACATCAATTTTTCTTCATGCTGAGCCATACGTAAGCCCTATATTGATAATATGGCATAATTTTCATTCAAAGGATTTTCAAAGTAGTATTTCAATAGAAAAGCTAATTACCCACATGATTTCTTACATATACCCTACAAATCCTCCTAATCTACAAAAATTAACCAGAGAACCAGCAGTTTTGAGGTTCTGATGCTTTTTTTTCTCCATCAGCTGATTGATTTGCAAAATTTGTACTGTCATGTCATTGCATATCAAATATTTTTTCCATGATATTTATTCATAAGCCATATCCACCATGCAGATCAATAAAAAATTTGACAACATGAGCATTTGCACAATAATTAACAACATTATCATAGCAAGTGAGATGCAAAAAGGGTTGCCCATTTATCCTATTTCAAGAATTTGTCAGTAAGCCCCGCCTACTCAATAATATTCAGGCCATCACTACCACAACATCAGAACATACTGTATGTACAGACCATGATCCATCTGTATGCCACATATAGATCAATCCGATATATAGTTCATGAGGTACAGTATGGTGTTTACATCATTTAGCACTTTCACACAAAGCCAAGCCCACCATGCATATTAATGACATCTGTTGAAAACATAGGCATGTACACAATAACCAACAAAATTATCATGCCCAATATGACACAAAATGTACGTCAAAATCGTCAAATTATTGGAAATTTTGGTCAAATTTGGTTACATTTCCTGAAAATAAAACTTCTCAAAAATTGCAGGAAATTTCAAAAATTGCAGGAAATTTCCGAAATTACAAGAAATTTTCTTAAAATTGAAGCAAATTTCCCAAAAATGAAGACAATTTTCCAAAATGGAACAAATCTGACTCTTTCAAAATCAATTCGTTAGACCTTCAATAATTGAGAGGGAGGGCTGGTACTTGGCCACCTAATAAAGTTATTGGGGGCCTTGACCTACATCACTGCAGCCAACCATGTTTCAAAACCTTCACACATGACTGCAAACTTCAAACTTAGATATCAAAAAAACTTGTTTAAACATTGTCTCCAAGATCAAGATAATGCTGCTATTGTGGCCTATATTGACTGTTCTGCTCAGAATGTTATGCTCTTTCATCTAAGTAAAAATATCTACCTTCCCAAATACCTTTAAAAAGATAAGTTTTTGCTCTCAAAATTATTGTTTTTCTAATCAAATAGCAATCATGTAATGCTTAAGCAGTAAAATTGATTGAATCAACAGATGATGCTTAATAGAATTGCTTACATTAATAGACTCACAAAGAACTCCAAAATTTAGATTCAAATTATATTAAAAACCATCAGTTGCATAGTTGTTTAAAAACAGTGCATTTTGCCCTTAAATTTCTTCTTTGCAGTAACAATGCTGACATTAACAATTAAAAAAATGACACACTGATAAATGTTCCTCATCTTATCAAGTAAAAGGTACTCACCATACTGACATAACTAAAGTTGCTCATTTTTCAATTCATCATGCCAGCTGTTAAAGCATATGACCTCATACTGAATGCCTAAACTTGGTATTTATTAAAGCCAGAATGTTTTGAATTTGACGTTAAAACAACATTTAAAGGGCACTTCAAGTTGTCCCACTATCAAATGAACCATTTACGTCCGAATGAACTTTCTATCGCTTAATTCTCATTACAATTGCTGGAATTCACAGGAGGATTATCAACACGTGTTTACCCTAAGGCGTTGATACAAATATACACATTATTGTAACGGCTGACAATGCTGGACTACTGCAATGTCTGAGCTGGACTGGAAAATGACGTAGAAGGTAATGTAATGCGTGTAGGTAATGTAATGTGTGTAGGTAATGTAATGCGTGTAGGTAATGTATTGCATGTAGGTAATGTGATGCGTGTAGATGATATAATGCATGTAGGTAATATAATGCATGTAGGTAATATGATGCATGTAGGTAATATGATGCATGTACTGTAGGTAATATGATGCATGTAGGTAATATAATGCATGTAGGTAATATAACGCATGTAGGTAATATAACGCATGTAGGTAATATAATGCAAATAGGTGATATTATGCGTGTAGGTAATATAATGCATGTACATGTAGGTAATATGACGATGTAAGCAATACAATGCATGTAGGTAATATGATGCATGTAAGTAATATGATGCATGTAAGTAATATGATGCATGTAGGTAATGTAATGCATGTAGGTAATATAATGCATGTAGGTAATACAATGCATGTAGGTAATATAATGCATGTAGGTAATATAATGCATGTAGGTAATATGATGCATGTAGGTAATATGATGCATGTAGGTAATATAATGCATGTAGGTAATATAACGCATGTAGGTAATATAACGATGTAGGTAATATAACGCATGTAGGTAATATAACGCATGTAGGTAATATAATGCATGTAGGTAATATAATGCGTGTAGGTAATATGATGCATGTAGGTAATATAATGCATGTAGGTAATATAATGCATGTAGGTAATATAATGCATGTAGGTAATATGATGCATGTAGGTAATATAACGCATGTAGGTAATATAATGCGTGTAGGTAATATGATGCATGTAGGTAATATAATGCATGTAGGTAATATAATGCATGTAGGTAATATGATGCATGTAGGTATTGCAATTAAGTCATGGTCAAGCAAGTCCATCCTGTATGAAAGAGGTCTTTGAAAACAAAACAAAAATAGTGAAGAAAGCATTCAAAAAGTCTTTTTTTCATTATGGAGATATTCAAGTTTGAATTTTGGTTTCATTTGTTTACAAACTACGGAAATCAACCATAATCTAACATATCCTTGCATTCATCAGTCTTTGTGTAATACATTGCTTTTATTCCTCAGATTATTGACTTAAAAACCTTACATATGACACAGTGGTGGGGTATAAGGGGCAGGGCAGGGGGGGGGGGGAATTGCCATGATAACAACAATTTTCATTAGTGTTCCTTGCCCTCTCAATCAACAAAAATCTAGTGTTTTCCCCTTTTAATCATAAGATTATCAAATTTTGACAAAAGTTGTTGTAGCACTTTTTGGTAGAGTGTGGGTAAAGTTGTTAGATTTTCCACATGGATAAATTGTGAGGGAAATAAATTCATTTAATAAAATAGTTTAAATTAATTTCCTTTGAAAATCTTAACATTTGTTAAAAATTAAGGACGAGGATGCCAACTTTCTACAATTAACTTTCCACACCAGTCATTTTTGATCAATTTGTTTATATCATTAAAACACAATATCCAGTGGCGTAGGAAGCTTTCGAAAAGTGGGGGAATACGATCTCTCAGGGTTCACTTCCCAAGTAAGTGTCGGCACTTCAGGCACACATTCCTCCCGTACATGGGATTGACAAAGGTCGTAAGTTTCCTACTATTGGGACAGTAATTGAGGGACATTTTCAAAAGATATTTTTGTCATTTCTCGGAAAAGTGGGGGGAACGTTACCCTAGTGCCCCCCCTCCAGTTCCAATATCGCCTGAACTGAATATGATATATTGGAAGTAGTTTTTTTTTACAGTTTTGTCAGTCCTGTTGCTCTCTATATCATGTGTGACCATTGTATTAAATCTGTAAGAAAAATTTGACTTCATCAGTATTTATGCAAATGGCAATAAAGGCCATCCTGAAAATATTGCCTGTGTACATACAGTTTTGCCAAATTTGGTAGTAGGCTGGAAGGTAAGTAGAAATTATAATTAGTCAAATAATACATTTTCTGTATGCCTAAAATTGTACGCTGAAGACATTGACATTGAAAGAAGAAATCAAGAATTATTTTAGTGGGCAAGACCTATATTAGGTCTAATGGGTTAAATAAAGTAAACAAACAAATCTTTAAATACGCCCTTACAGCAACCAATAAATTACACTTAAATCTTGGTTTATAGATACCACGGTCGTTCATCCTACTAATTTGATCAACTTCCCTTACTTTGTTTTTCTTATCGGCCATAGTTTATAAACGAAACAAATCACAAAAAGCTTACCTAATTTTCAAAAGTAGAGCTACACATTCCATTTTGGTATTTTAACATGCGAATATATTATGTACAAAAATTCGATTCCCCTTATAGACAAGACTGAAATTATGGAAAATAATCTCATAACTTTTTAAGCTTCACATTCATTCGTTCCAAAATAAATTTTGCATTCATCAAAAAATCCTCAACCTTGGAGTTCAACATTTAAAAAATTGTTCTTCTGATCAGAATTTTTCACCACATCACAATTTACAAAGTGCACAAAAATCTTGTTTCATTAAGGAGATATCCAAGTTTAAATTTCTATCCAATTTGTGTAGAAATAATTTAATCAGACTAGTTATGACCTCATCTCCTCACATAAGTTCCTCAAAGTCTTTATCCATTTAACAGATATTTTCTGCGAATTAGTGATTTACAACAATTGAATTTGCATTATGTTAGGAGGGAGTAGCAAGGGAGTCTAGTGAAAACACAATGATCATGGGTTGGATTTGTCTACATTTAGTGGGGGGTCAAAGTTAAAAGTAAGGTGGGGAGAATCACGCTAAGATGCAAAAAGTTACTATACAAAAGATACAAGGTTGGAAATAGGTGGGCAAGCCCCCTTTAAATCCCGCCTATGACAATGATGTACAATTTTCAGTTGATGAGTAACTAAATTAAATACATTTGTTCTAGCTGAGAAAGTGAGGGTCTGACATCACTCTCTAAATGATAGACTTTCTATACCTGTCATTCTCCTAAGAACTGTTCACATGCATCTTTAAAGCCTAATTTTCCTAATGCATCTCTTCAGTTCTGTTCGTCTTTGTATCCTCTTTTATACTCTAGAGACGTATCCGACGACTGAACCACTCTAATCCTTTAAACCACTGTTGCATATCACTTTAAAGCTTTAATCAAATCCAGGGTTTCTTATGACGCAACCGTTTCTCTGCTGTGAGCAAGACAGACCTGAAGCACTGATAAACTGCTGTCAATATAGGGGGGTTTGGCATCTTCCATATTTGGCATTGTTATTTCCTGATAGGAAGAGAAGGAGACAGCAGAGACAGGGGTTCTGAGAACTGTGAACAGATGCTGGGTTTTGCCTTTGCTAACAGGCTTGTCAGTGAACTAATTTGGACATGTGTGAATACTAGGAGCTCTGTTGGATCTGGTATCATCAAGGGTAGGTAGATAACAAGCTATGAACTCAACTGGTACTGCCAATAATGAGCATGGTGGAAGTTACAAAACGTGGAATACTGTACAGACCACAACTTAAACTTCTGTAAGTCAAGGCAAGCAATGGTGGGGTGATTGATATGTGCAACTAAACACAGATATAAAGGAAAATAATTTGACCACAACTATGTACTGAATTATAAGTAACCAATCAAAACTGTCAAAAGGCATATCTCTTTCTTGATGGTTCACATTATTTCCTTCCTGCAAACTTCATAAAATGCATGCGAGGAAATGATTGAAAAATGTTTCTACTTTTCTTATACAAGGGGAAATTGTCACAGTTCTTTGGCATCATTGATAATTTGACTTACATATTCTTCAGTGAAATCATTAACACTTAATTTCTCTGCAAATTTTTTAAATTAAAATAGATTATTGCAAATTTTAGTACATAGGCTATGTTGGAAAAACAGTTATACAAATTTTTATTTAGCGGGGGTAAGGGACTCGAGAAGGGTTTAAACAAAATCATTATGCCAAGCTGTGAGATGAAAAATATGTTTATTAACTCATTACACAGCTCATTACTTTATCATTGCATCAATGTATTATAAACCCTTTTCAATTTTTGTTTTGTTTTCATGGGTGTAGCCATGGTTGAGAGGGAGGGGAGGGGGGGGGGATTGGCTGGGTCATCATTCAACCCCCAACGGGGCCCCAAAAGATAAAATGGTCCAAAAATTTTGCAAAAAGCTCCAGATTTTGAGGCAATGAGTTTTTTTTGTTAGCCTACGAACAGTTTTGAAAAACATTTTTTATTATCAGCAGTTTTTGTTCCAATGACCCCCCCCCCACCCCCCAATCCAAAAGGCTGGCTACACCAGCACCTCATTTTATTGCCTCAGTGAGTTCTGACATGCTTTCTTATACTGTAGCTTTAAGTTTCTCTTTCATTTTGTTATGCTTCTATACCTACATTGATATATTTTGTATCTTCAAGAATGATAAAAAAAAAAAAAAATCATAAAAATGGGCATAAGAGCTAGGCTTGCATACATATAGCTAGGGAATCCAGGAAGCCAGGAAAGTTAATCTATTTCTTATGGCAGCTTTAAATGTGGTATATTCTTGCTTGATTTCTGTACATAAATCCTTACAAATGTACAGACCACCAAATGTTTCATACTAAGAGTTTTTGATATGAGCATGATGTTTAAACTGATATACATATATGATATACATATGTTCAAATTGATATGCATGTTCAAACTGAGATGGTCATGTTTGGTATAAGTATGTTCAAACGTATATGAACATATTTAAATTGATATAAGAATTATACAAAGATAAATGAAAAATAACTTAGAATTAATATTTGGAAGCACGTGGCTTTGACAGATAAAGCTCAAAATAAATTCCTCACCACAAACCTCATTTAATTTTACTCTTAGTTAATAGTACACTAAGGCGTTAAGCTTGTAATATCTATATGTATGTGATCACATTGTGCATGTGTAAATATACTGACTGATAAATGGCCTAGATGTTGCAAAGCGTTCGACATCTTTCCATTGCCGTAGAAGATTGCCAAAGAAGAATAGGCCTAAGTGTTTTTATAATGGAGGATCATGAAGCAACAGTCGGTGGTCAGTCTGAGACTTATACTTAGTATCATGTGAACAATAACCTACTGGCGATGGTACGACTATGAGTTAGTGGTCCAGGAGAAAAAGGTAGGCTAATGTTTAAAGCCTACTATTACTAACACACTTGCCACAAGTATTCCATGCAAAAAAAAATACCTAAAATGTTTCCTCAGCCAATTTTTTGCACTCTCCCAAATTCATTGACATAAAGTATCAATGAATTCTTTTTTGCTCGTACCGGGGACATTTTTCTTTGCAGTGAATAGGTCTGAAAAGAATTTATCTTGAGACTGAGTTTTATGACCAGGGGTTGGGAAAGATTGCAAGAAAGAAGCAAAAATCAACAAAACATTTTAGGTTTTTCCTATGCAGCCTAACTCACCCCTATGAGTGCCATTTCAAGTGTGCCCTATAGGGCCCAGTATGGTTCCTATCTGGAGGGGTCACATCATTTATAGTCAGTGGGTAAATCCACATTTTTCTCCTTTTTTTGTTTTATGATTTTGAAAAAGGTACTGGAAAAAATTAGAATTTTTACAAATATGATTGAGATTAAACACATCAGTTTGCACAAAAATAAAATCACTCATTATGAACTTATCATGCTATTGCTTTTACCCCACAAGTCCTAACTGTTTACTACATTCTGATTGGGAGATTAAATTTCCAATCCCAAAATACGATATCCTTTTCTTAAATCAGTAACACAAAACCACAATTGCTACAGTGACAGGTCATACCCAAAGCCAGTGTTATCCTACAGCGAACAAGGAGCTTTTGTGTAAAAGTGCACTCAAGCAAAGAGAAGATGAGATTGCGCTGAATGAGGCCTATTCATGCAGATGATTTGCAACTAAAACTTAAGTGGATTTGAGGGGCGTTCATTTTTAATTGTGGTTTCCTGAGAAGGGGTTGGAAGACCAGTTTTAAATAGCTTTGAAAGTTCATCATGCTACCCATTTACATCCCCTCCAAAACTATAAGTTTTTGAAGGACAACATCAATGGCTTCAAAACCATTGTAACATGTGATTTTAAACTGATTTTTATATCAATGCAATGAAATAATAATCATTTTTTAGGGCCCAGTGCAGTTTCTTTAGCTGGAGGGTCACCTATCATTATAGTCAATGGGAAAATCTGGCTTTTTTGGAGTAGTTTTTTTCAACATCTTACTTATGGCTCATGATGCAGAAAATATTGCATGCAGTATATTGGCATAAATATGTGATGTACGATAAACAAACTTTCCAGTATGGGCGCAGGCGGGCTTAAGTCAGATAAACATCTGACCGTGTATTGTACAGGTTGGACTGCTATACACGATCAGAATCCTTAAAGGAGAAATACAGTCAAATATTTGAACTGCACAAATGATAGAGAGAATTAAAAACGAAACCTTATGTCACACTGCATGGAGTCTGCCATTTTGTGATGAAATACTTCCATGCCATTATTTGCCGTATGTGTTAGCACACAATAATCTATTTCTTTATGATTCTTCTTCAAATTTTCTATTTAGTATATGCTTTGCCATGAAATTCTAAAGGCTTGTATTAGTAATACATGTACAAATAAAATCTATAGACCTATAAATGCGAAAAATATTTTCCTATAAGCTAGCAAATTTGAAATAGATTATAAAGAAAAACATACTTTTATCAAGAACTGTATGCCTCTGTGATTTGTTCCAATTGTGATCTCTGTATGAGAAAAATGACTTCATAGAAAACATAAATCAGGATCTGTGTTTTCCAACCAATAAAGAATTTCAAAAATTTGAATCATATGGGCTTTATTCCTCCTATATTGTAGGGAAGGAATACCAATTTTAATCAGACACTATATGACAAATCGCTAATATGTTTCACAATCTTTGAATTTGTTCAAGCTTCTTTGTATCACATTTCGTAACAGGATTCGTACAATACTCAAAAAGTGGATGAATATATGATTTGTAGATTAACATATACTGTAAGAGCACCCTATATTTGAAATGAATTGTATGCATTAGTTTTCTATCAGTTTCTCTAATTTTTTAATCATGAAGTTTAGAAAAAGAACCAACATAATTCAGAATAAATACTTGTCGTTGTCTATTGTTGATTATTTTGACAGATTTGTACAAGCCACTATAATTTGAGTGAAACTGTAATGTAGTGTGTAAAATACAATTTACAAATGAAACAGTTAAGATTTTTAATAGTTTAATAAAGAAAACAATTATTCAGTGGTCTTTAATTTTCTTTTGTATCAGAAAATGTGATCGACAGGGAAACCTTTATTCTTCTTGATAAAGAAACTATCAAGGAAATGTTTACACCTACTGGGTCACGACTTAAGTTCAAGGAGGTGAATTGCTGAAGGTATGTATTAAGTCATTCTGTCGTTGCTTTACATTTCTTGATCTAGATGCGTGATTGTTTTAAAGACTTATATGGAAGTACATTCAAAACTCCTTTTTGCATACTTTTTGGTCTAAAACAATTAAAAACTCAATTGTACTGTAGTACCAGATATGGATTTATGTGAGATGAAAGCATGCAATTTCAATTCAGTGGGCATAGGCACTTATTAATAGTTTCTGAGTATAATATAATGGATTTCAATAATGTTATAGTATAGTGCAGGGAAGAAGGGGAAGTAGGGGAGGGGGCATACATATTTTGAATCAAACTAACCTCCTTTCAGTAGTAACATAACCTTTCATTTTTAAGTCATCAAAATTCTAGTGTGAAAAAGAAATTAAAATCTTTAAATAAATTTCCGATATAAATTAAAATAATTTATATCCATACCATGCTGAAAAACAATGTTAAAAAGAGCAATACTACTGTATAACCAGGAAATACACAAATATTCAAACATTTAGTTTTGAATATGCAGAATGTAGAATGACCTAGCATAATTACACATAACAGTCTATGTTTTATTGGGTCAAAACTCCAAGGTGTTTTAATCAATTTTTCTTTTAAGGTATGGTGAAGAGTCCTAACTTCACTTTGCACAATACATACATGTACCTTATAATCCAGAGTTGTGATTTCATAAGATATATTAAAAAATACTTTTAACTGGCATTTTGAGCTTGTACTTTCTTTCAAGTTTGTTTGTTGCTTGTCACAACTTATCCCAGTGAGCATACATTTTCTTGTTTTATTAAAGTACCAGATTTTGAACACATCTTTTTTAAAACATAATTTGTTATTTGCAGAAATCTTAATAATACCACTCAAATACTGTCCCTGCCACCCCATCAACCTGAAGAGGGATGTAATGGTCCCTGCCACCCCATCAACCCGAAGAGAGATGTTATGGTCCCTGCCACCCCATCAACCTGAAGAGGGATATAATGGTCCCTGCCACCCCATCAACCTGAAGAGGGATGTAATGGTCCCTGCCCCCTCCCCCATCAACCTGAAGAGGGATGTAATGGTCCCTGCCACCCCATCAACCTGAAGAGGGATGTTATGGTCCCTGCCACTCTATCAACCTGAAGAGGGATGTAATGGTCCCTGCCACTCCATCAACCTGAAGAGGGATGTAATGGTCCCTGCCACCCCATCAACCTGAAGAGGGATGTAATGATCCCTGCCACCCCATCAACCTGAAGAGGGATGTAATGGTCCCTGCCACTCCATCAACCTGAAGAGAGATGTAATGGTCCCTGCCACCCCATCAACCTGAAGAGGGATGTAATGGTCCCTGCCACCCCCATCAACCTGAAGAGGGATGTAATGGTCCCTGCCACCCCATCAACCTGAAGAGGGATGTAATGGTCCCTGCCACCCCATCAGCCTGAAGAGGGATGTAATGGTCCCTGCCACCCCATCAACCTGAAGAGGGATGTAATGGTCCCTGCCACCCCATCAACCTGAAGAGGGATGTAATGGTCCAAGGCACATGAGGAAGAAAAGGTAAGTTTTTCATTATCTCCTTGGGGCAAGCCACAAAAATGAAGAAAACATGGAAAAAGGTTCAAATTCCAAAAACTTTGTGGAAAAGTTAAAAGTGTATGTTAGTAAGGAATGTGAAAATATTGTCCAAAATCTGGAAAAATTCATTGCAGTAAGTTTTAGCATGGAACATAGCTATTGTATTATAAAATTGATATATTCCTAACCCTGCACTCTTGGAGTATTATACAAAGTTGAAAGTCATGTAGGTGACAATTGGAACATTTTTTATTTCCTCCCAATAAAAATATTATAAGTCAAGAACACCACTGGGACAAATGTTGACACCAGCCTTTGGTATGGTTTTGGTTTGCCTTAAGTCCCGAAACCACATACTGTATGGTAATTTCAATCAAAAGATGTAAATTTTGTGTAATTAACAAAACTGGTCATATCACTTTGAAATTGTCATATCAATCACAAATTAAACAAATGTTCAATTTCCAGATATATTGATTTCGAGCATTTACATTGGTTATGATTTCAGGTATTGTCATTGTAAAGAAATTGATGTTCAGTTTCATATGATATGATAATTTGATGCATTCTGATTTGCTGGAACCATAAAATCCCTTGGAAATTGAAATATAGTATGTTCAATTTCTTCTGAGTGCTATGACAGTTATAGCCAGCGAAAATGCTAGAAATCATCATAATAAAAGAAACAAAACATATGTTGGATTGAAAATGAGAAAAGAAATTGAAAATATATGCTTGATTCTAAGTACTACGATGAATTCATAATCACATTACCAGTTTTGACTAGACACCATAGGGGGCCAAGGGGGAAAAACTGTCCCCATAAGAGGATTTGGCCTTCCCATTTGCATGCTTTCTTACCAGTTGGTGGGTAAAATTGGAATTTTTTTAACATAAAACCAAAGAAAATTGCCCAAAAATGAAAGAAATTTCCTGAAAACTGAACAAATTGTTGAATAAATCAAATTTCATGAACAGCAAAGAAACTTGCCAGAATTTTTTTTTAAATCTCCAAAATGGAGGAAATTGCCCCAAAATGAAGACAATTTCCTGAAAATTGAAGGATATTTTCAGAAAGTTGGGGGAATATTTCTCCAAAATTGCATATTTAAATGTTTGATTTTCAGGGAAATATTTGGTTCTTGCCTTTTCCTCTGAGGTGACTCTTTCTATTTCCCTGCCAGGCACACTATTATATAAGGTATCATTAGTTTTGAATTTCATATGATAATTTATTTTATAATTTGTCATTGCAGGGATCCAAAAGCATCAACTTTATAATCATTTTGCATTTGTGATTAGAAGGTGGAGATCGATTACTTGTTTTCCATTTTTATTCTTATATAGATTTGACTATTTAACATGCTGCGCTGTTAAAGACTGAGCCAGATGCAGATACAGCATTGTGAGAGCTTCAGACAGACATCAGAGCAAGCTTTTGTTGTTGTTGTTGAGAGGAAGTGCAGGCATGTTAGTAGACTTTTAATTGGGGGTGTAAAATATAAGATTTACTGACAACCTCAAATTAGCATATCCCATTCGAAAATACTGCTTCCCTGAAAGGATTTCACCTTCTTGGTTGCAAGTTTTCTTTGAATAAGATTATTGGAAAGTTCGGAAGAATTTGACAACGTACAACAAATTCCCAAAAATGAAGGAAATATCCCAGTAAACAGCTTTTATTTTCAAAATGGATTTCTATTGTCAAAATGGACTGCTGGAATAAAGCCTTAACATTACCATTTTATTCCTTTTTTGTTACTTTGTAAACTATGTACCAGATTAGCAAACAAGAATTTTGCTAGCTATTCTAGTACAGTTTTTTTAAGTACCGAAAAAGGAGTATAATGGTAATTAGAAGGCTTTATTTTGACAATAGAAATCCATTCTGAAAATAGATGCTGTTAGTGGAAAATTTCCCAAAAATCGAAAGAAAATTGACCGAAAATGAAGGGAATTTCCCTGGGAAGTAGGAGAAATTTTGTTTCTTGGTTGCATGCTTTCTTCCCATTTTGGGAGGTATCATTCAGAAATTATTAACAATCAGTTGGAAAAAAATGGTAAAACTAAAGCAAATATGTTATAATTATTTTAAATTTTGGAAGAATTTCCTTAAAATTGAAAGAAAATTTTCCCAGAATGAAGAAAATATTTGGGGGTAAACTGACACACAAAAATCCTAGCTATCACAGTCCCTGATTGAGCATACTATGTATTAAAGTGTCAGTTCATATAATAAGTTTATATGCAAATGACTTGTTGAATAGGGAAAAAGGTGGAGTCAAATAATTATGCCTGGTATAGCCCTTGGTGTATACCACATGGTATATATTATATCATATGGCCCCATCCATGTCCCACATGGCATCCCACCCTATGTCCCACATGGCATCCCACCCTATGTCAATATGCAGTCACATCCTGTCACATTTCCTGATTGAGCATACTAAATAAAAAAAAGTCTGGTCAGTTCATATACTGTAGCAACTTTATGCAAATGAGCACAATAATAAAGGCGAAGTTTAAAAATTATGCCTGATACAACCGCTGGTGCCTTAATATTTTGAAGAATTTTGAGGATTTTAAATCTCCAGTGCTCCGTGTGAGAAGCTTGAGGATCTCTGATTGTTTGATGTTTGTTTGATGAGGTCTTAACAGCACCACGACAACAAGGGTCAAATTGTGCCTGAGAGGTCAGATCATTTTAGAGGTAGGAAGAAAAGAAATCAGGGGGAGAATGAGAGAAATTCAAGAACAAAAGCCAGCCAGAAAGCTATAATCGGGAGAGGAGGTGCATGGGTAAAACAAAAACAAAGAAGAGAGGGGGTGGAAGAGGAGAATTAAATATGGTTGTAGAGGGATGCATGAAGAATATTGGAAAATTATATCATTTTACAGTGTATCTTCTAAGGGAATAACAAAAAAAATTATAGACTTTTTATGGAAACTAGTCTTCAATCTGTCTTAAGTGTCTCTGAAAAACATTAACATTTTGTAAGGAAATTTTAACCTTCCATCTGAAGAAACCATAGGTTCGTATAAATCGCCATAGGTTCACATTGTGCTTCGCATGCTCACCAAAAATTGTAAAGTTCTGGTTCCGCCACAACATTTAACATTTGTTTCAGAAAAATCCCTATACATTGGTATGAGCAATAAGAAAAATTAACTTTGAATCTTACTGAAGAAAGTTTCAGCAGTGAACATCTGTTCTAGGTTATCTTTGCTATCTTGCGAGGGGCATGGAAACAGGTTTTTTTTCTTTTCTTCTATCCTTACTACAGTTTTAAGTATTTTACATATGCAAAAGAAAACATTTGTGAAATGATTTGATAGATTCATTGTTTCACTGACATATTATCCACTTCTTTCAATACTTATCTATGTCATTGTATTTGAAACTTTAAGGTAAATCAGTGATAATTTGTTGATAGCAGTTTTAACATTTGCAAATGCTAAGTAATAATTTTGTTTCCATTTTAAAATTTGTTTCACTTTGTTTGAATAAGATGTATTGTGAAGTCATCTTCAACCTACTAGAACAAAGGTAGTGTCTAAAATCATACCCACCCATGTTTGCAAACGGTGTACGTTGAGTAGTATCGCAAGGCGTCTGAATCATTATCTGTTGGGATTTTCGCAAACCTAACAAAGGTTTATGATTCCGTGATTATGACTGTGCGGAAATGATGTCGGGGATGATGTCCAAGTAAATGTTTGATTCTGAAATGGTGGAAAGACCAAACAATGGCTCACAATTCTTGATATATAAAAATATAGATCTAACACCTTTAATTTATGATGCACGTGCTAGCCAATCATACTCAAATCTTGTAACTCTCTTCAGATAGAATGCCTGATTTTTGGTGCAACTGACCGTGATTAATTCATTTAAACATGTTTATATCTGACAAACAAGTGCACAGTTTGTTTCATATATCAAAACTCTATTAAGGAAGTGCAAGCGTAAAATGGTGAGTTATCTCTTTCAAATTAATAATCAATTAACTCAAGAGTTACAGTAGGCAAAAAGTATATAAATTCTAACTGTTTATGAAAGAAATTTGTAATTTGCATATATTCAAATCAATTTGAACAGTTAGCAATTTTTATCATACCCTTATTAATTTGAACATATTTATATCAGTTTAAACTTGCTCATATCAAAAACTTTTATCATGAAACATTTGGCACTCCATACAAATGTGAAATAGACTTCGTATTTCTCTTCCAATGTGACTTCAACACCAAAATACCATACTTTTCCAAAACACATTTCCGACTGTTTGATCAAAGTGAGGATACATTTAAGTGTTTAACCATTGTAAAAATCAAAATGTAAATACATTGATAAAAGTTGACATATTAAGTTGAAAAAAACATACAAAGAAATTCAATTTCAACATTTCCTCTGTAAAAATTCCCACTTTTAGACTTGAATACATTGAAGATGTTTCATTGCTAATGTTCATTTGTTGCATGTGGAACAGCTAGCCGCTTGCTTTAGGCATATAACTGCCAAAAATGGTACCTCTCTAGCTGTGGATGCATATTCTAAACAAAAACACTGTGCTCTGCCTGTAGTTATCTGTTTGGTAATTGCTGATATTTAGTAATGGCTGGCCATGAAGATCCTTTTGGACCATTTAAATAAAGTGCCCTTGGCTGGGCATCGGTATGATACTGCATAAAAACACTTGTTTTCACTTTTTTCTGAAAACAACATTTTGAATCTTTTTGGCTGAGAGTGCCTTTTAGTGATGTTTAAAAGCCTGTATGCCACAACAAATGATTATCATGTTGATTTTACTTCATTTTTCAGAACTTCAGGATCGAGTAACAATAGCCTTGAGTGAACAGCAAAAAGCTTTTAGAAAGTGTATTCACAACATTCGTCACATAATATGATTTGCACAGAAAGTCTTTTTCCATTAAGTTATGACAGCAATCTGAACTGCTGTCTCATCCGACGACGAGTGAACACACAATTACAATGACGGGGTCGTCACCTGGGTATTCGGTTATGATAGTAACAATGCTATCACGAAACGCTTAATACGACCCGGACGAGAACACAGGTACGACATACGGACAGACATAACATTGACAACCAAGTCAATGTCCACGGCCTTTGATAACCAGTTGTGGTGCACTGGCAAGTCTACCCAACCCAGGCTTGAACCCAGGGCCTCGTGGTCTGTAGACAGCTACACCACAGTTAGTAGACACTGCCGTCTCATAGATTACCATATAGTTTTGAGCATATAAGTGATAAATAAATAAATTCATTCTTTATAATGAGGACAATTCCTTCTTTCCGAGGAAAATTAAATTTGTTCCTCTGGCAATCTTTTGATAGTCAACACCTTCTGAAAGTAAAATGTGACCACTGCATAGTGTTATAGGCAGTGGCGTAGCCAAAGGGTGGACAGATCACCCCACCAATATTCCATTTGTATCGGTTCAAAATTAGTACCGTTCGTCGGCAGGGGCCATATTTTGTACCCTGCCAGTTTATTTGTTACTTGCCCCACCAATATGGAAAGCCTGGCTACGCCACTGGTTGTAGGTACATGAAAGCTAAGGCCCCTGAACTACTATGTTACAGAGGGATAGAAAAGTACTTTACTACAACAGTTTGATTCTGGGACCATAGTAAGTCTTAAAACAACAGATATATACCACAACAAGAATTACAAAACTAAATGCTTAAATCTAACAGGAGATATAAATTCAGTGGCCTTTAAAGGATTGTTAGTTTCATTGCAATTCATTTTCTGAGCACTTTTTTTTTCTTCCTGCTACTAGTAGAAGAAAATGGTACTTATGGTCTTTTATCATTTCTTTCTTTCGTACATTTTCTCCCCTTGCCTTGCCTTTCCATTTCTTTTTTTCATTTTCCCCTTTTTCTTTCTCACCTTTCCTTTCTTTTCTGCGATTTTGCTCTTCTTTTTTTTCTGTCTTTCATCAAATTTCTTATTTTCTGGAGACCTAAAAATATTCTGGGACCATTTGTGTAATAGTACAATATATTTTCCTGGGGCTGAAAGGATGATTAATTTGGTTGAAGCCACCTATGTACAAAAAAAAAAAAAAAAAAAAAATGAAAAACAGGATGGTGATTGTATGATACTTCCACTGAAAGTTGCCAGCTGTTTGCACAAAGGGCGGTACTAGACTATAGGAATACAAAAAATGTAGTTACCTTAATTTCACAGGTACGTGTGTTTACTTAAAAAATTAAAAGAACACCCTAGCTTTGAAAAAGAGCTGTCATGGCATTTTCTTTTTGTATGGATGGTAGTAAAGAAAGCAGTGGCGTGTCTTAAGGCAGGCAGGATTTCACCCCTAAAAAATCATAGCCCCATCCCCTCAAAAAAAAAAACTTCTGCGAAATTTCCATGAATTTTAAGGAAATCTTTGTCAATTTTAGGAAAATCTTGTTCATTTTGGGGGAAATCAAAGTGCTTGAAGATCTTTGGTGAAATCTTCTTCAATTTCCAGTAAATTTTCTAAGATTTCTTCACTTTCCAGTAAAGCACTCTCAATTTGAGAAATTCTCAGGAAGTGTTGCCAAAATCGAACAAAATTTCCAACAATTTTACGCATTTTCCTTCAATTTAATTTAATGTTAAGAATTTCACACTTTCATCAAAATAAAGCATGCATGCAACAGAGGGTGGGCCCTAACTCCTACCCTTTGTCCTCCCTAATCTGAAAATGACCTTTAGTGTTTTTTTTCCCCCATTAAAAACAAAAAGCTAGACATGATCCTTAAAGAAAGAGAACAAAGTTATGTACTATTAATTCATTCATTACAAAATAGATTAGATACAATAAATAAAGACAATCTAGAAGTTGGTTAATTCTCCAGAAATAATTTCTACCCACGGCGAATTTGACAGGCTGCAAGATTACAGTGTGTAACATGATGGACGCTAACAATTTTTGAACACTTAGCTCTTTAAGTTTCAGAACCACGTCTGGTGTAGTCAACATTCTGACCATATACTGCCTACTGAGTGAGGTGTTTATCCCACTACATCCAGTGAGACTAGCCTCGTTCATTTCAAATAATATTATTCTCCTTCACTATCTGTTGGTGACTCTTCAACAAATATTTTGCTGTAATAAATCTTTTCTATGTTTCTGAAACAGTAAAAATATCTAAATAATACCATTCTTTATATCACTTTTTAGACCTGGCTATTAAAATATTGGATTGGCACCATAAGTTTTTGTCCACATTTCTCAATGTTGCCAATTTACATGACTTTTGCGAATAAAAACAACGTCATCAATTTAATTAGCATTAATTAGCATTGCTGAAATTGATTCTAGCTTAGTAACCATTAAAATACAACCTTATACTCTTCCATATTCTCTTCATTTAATAAATTTAAAATATAGTTCTCAATTAAAAAATGGTAGATTTTGAGCATTGACTTTAAAATACCAGTCATGTTGTGTCCTGAGGGCCACAACAGAAAAAAAGCCATGTATGCATTCAATATAAGACCGAGTAGATATCTACAATACAGTGAATGGAAAATGCACTTAAAAATAATTGCTTTTGGTGCATCCTTAAAAATTAATGCATGCATGTTCTCACAAAATTAAAAAAAATCAATGGATACCATAAGAAATACACTCATACCATGTATGCAGAGTCCAGTCTGAATGCATATTTGACTAACATAATGACAATGACTGCCATTTGACCTTTTCTGGGAACAACGCATGCTCATGATATGTGCTCTGCTGACCCTGTTAACTGATAGGATTTGTAATTGATAAACTTTTCTTCCTTCAATTTTTAGATGAACCTAGTTATCAAAGTGAAGTACTAACATTATAGAGGGCAGCATTAAGAATTAATGCTAAAAGGTTCTACATTTTTTTGTCATCCAGGGCAATTAAAGTAGACCTATACTTAAAACGTACTACTTACCAAGAATGACATACTTTGCACACATTTCACAATCCTCACCTCTCCACACCTCTGAACTTTTTAACGCTGCTGTGTAACATTAACTTTCCATTTAATCTTCCATGTATCACAAATTTCTGTCTTCCACTCATCATGCCACCATCCTCACCATTCTTATACACATCCCTCCGTACGAATGACATTGTGGGTCTAAAATTTCTGAGGTAGGTTGGGAGAAGGGGGTGGGGGGGTGAACTCAACAAAATATAAGGCATATTGAAAATGCATATCATATACAGACTGCTAAATTCTAATTAAGGATGAGGTTCTGATTGGTTTGCACAGAGAAGTCAATGCAACTTTTCCTCGTCTCGTTTTTTACTGTTTGTTTGCTTGTCATCAAGATATCTCCAGAACTGATGATTGGATTTGAATAAATTGGTGTGTGGTTTTGTTAGTTTCATGAAGAAGTTATTACAATTTGGGACTAATTGGAACAGGGAAAGGGCAGAAATTGAGGAGTGGGGATGTTTTAGGATGAGATCTGTCAAGACTAAGTTGTCAAGACTAAGTTGAAAGTTTCCAATGGAATAAGCTGAACAATGACTTTGTGCTCTGAATGAAGATCCAAACAATCAGTTTTCTGGACTCAAAGATACTTACATCAAGTGTTCTCTGGAATCAATGAAAATGAAACAATTTGTTTTTGCTAGAAATGGAAAATGATGGAATGTGAATTCTGGCTGAATAGAGCTCAAACAAAGATGAGAAAAACTGAAAACAACGGTATGGAATCCAGTCAGAAGATAATCTTCCAAGTATTCGGATTGCAAATGTTCATTACAGATCAAAACTTGGAGATGAATCTTGGTGGGCCTATGATTTCTGAGGTAGATTATATTGTGTACGGGGATCGAATGAACTCTAAAATTATTCTAGGCATGTTGAAATTGTAACTGGCAAAGGTATGCGCTCTAAAGAGTGCTAATATTCTAGTTGAATGTGTTCGGTCACAGGATCTGGGGCTGCATTGACATCATAGTCACAAGTTTAGGGGTTCTTTCTTCCTAACTTGCTTTCTTTTTTCCTAACTTGCTTTCTCTCTTTTTGATTTGTGAGCGTTGTTAAAGTGGTCCTGCCATGGGGGTCGGATCTTATGTTAAATATATGATTTGGATTGTTTGATTTGCAAAAATAACACTTTTTCCATCAGTTGCGAGAAAATCGGAAAAGAAAAATGCATTTTCCGTCATCTTGACGCAAAAACCCAGAATAACGTTGTATATGCAATGACGTCATTTTGGGAATGACTGTATGCAGATATGTAAACAATGTATCAATGCCACGTATAACATGTTGCCGCCATTGAAATTTCTCAACTAGAATCGACAGTATCTCTGTTTTTGTATTATATAATATCACATTTTTAAAGAAAATATTAAACAAAATGCTGCAGCGTTGTGTACTTGGAGGATGCAGTAATATCAATTCTCAAACTAAAAGTCGTTTATCAATGGCAAAGGACAACAAAACGAGACAATTCTGGACGTGTTTTGTGCACTTGACATGAACTGAGTTTTTGGGGCTTACCGGGTACAGTGTCATATTCAGCTCATGCCAGATTGCTACCCCTGTTCTGTTGGATTTAAATAGTAGCTTAACCGCATTGTCTCTAACATAAAAATGTAATTGTTCTGTGAGTAATAAAACTTCAAATAAAAGAAACGGAAGAGAAAAAAAAATAAGACTCAGTGAGATTCGAACTCATAACCTCTCGCTGGAAAGACGAAGACGTAAACAACTAATAAAAAATAAAGTTGTATGATTTATTTTAAATATAGTGTGGAATATGATCGAAGGAAGAAAAATCAATAAAATAGACCTGAATTGTAATTATTGTGTCCATATGCCAAGCCGTCCCTTTTAGCATATCAAAACTTTAAAAATAAACTAACCAAATTTTTACAATTTCTTCAAAAACTTTCAATTCAAGTGCAAAAATGCAAATGGAATTGCATGAATGAACTATTCAGTTCACATAGTCCTGTTGACTAAAAGTCAAGCAACAGAGGACTTGAACATTGGTAAATAAAATTTTATACTTCCATTAGACATAAAAAAAAGGTAGATGTTGTTGCAAACACTTCAAGTATGTTTAACAAAATATTACTTGCGAAACAGTAAGAATTTCATGCCGATTAGGTCTTTGTACTGTAGGACCGTGTAAGGATTGTAAGCCTGATCCTTCTTTCTTGTCTGCAAGTGGTTCAAATTCAAAAGGAACGATATCCCTTCATTATGAGAATGTTCTTTATTTATTTCCAAATCATTTTTATCATAGCTTGAACTTGAAAATGACAAATTAAGATTTGAACAGCCCTAAAAACTTTCGCAACCAGATGCTATTTGTACTTGGTAAGTATATGTGTGATGCATTGTTTATGATCAGCAGTCCCTGAAATGACGTAGCAAACGGTCAGGACGCAACAAATCCCTTTTAACTTTTTTTTTGGAACAAGCAATAAATTACCAATTTTTAAATCCTTTTTCATCATAAAAATGGACTGAGAACAGTTAAATCGAGTCAATTTTATTTAGAAGGCATGGCAGGACCACTTTAAATTGACTCTTTTCACTAAAGAGAATTCATTCCGACACTTTTCTATAAATAAAAATGTTGACAACATTAGCATTTGCACAATAATTAACAACATCATCAAAGCAAGTAATGATGCAAAAACAATTGCTCATTTATCCTATTTCAGGAATCTGTCAGTAAGCCCCACCTACTAATTAGCATTCATGTTCTCACTACCACAACATTAGAACATACGTACAGACCATGACCGAGCTGTGTACCACATACAGCATAAATCTGATATATCGTTAAGATCATTTAGCACTTATTAGGTCCCATCTGCAAACCATGATTATCTGTGTACCACATAATACATTACTCCAGGTTACTGTTCTTGAAATACCGTGTTTACAAGCTCTTTTCAGCAAAATCATATTAATCCCCGTCCAATATGTATATTAATGAAATTCAATGTTTTGACATCATGAACATGTACACACCAGCTGATATCATATTTATACCTAACATGAAAACAAATATGTAATTGTTAAAAAATAAACATTTCAAGATTTTCACTTTAAGCCCTGCCTACTTATCAATATGCATGACATCATCATCAAAAACAATAGGGCACATCTATAGATCATGGGCTATCTGTGTACTACATATGACATGAATCCACTTTACCGTTCTTGAGATACTGTGTATTCATAAGCTCTTTTCAGCAAAATCATATTAAGTCCCACCATAACAAGCCAAAAATTTATCCCAAAAGGTCCCTTTTGTGTACTGGCCCTCCCGCCAAGAATTTCTTTAAAAACAAGCACTTTCATCTAGAATTTGTGTACTTATGCAGTTGTGGTGTCAGAGGATGCTGGAACCTAAAGAAAACAAGGTGAGGTGTTTTAAAGCATTAAACTGTCACTATTTTTTTAAGCGTCGCCGACTTTTAAACTGTCACAGACTTTTAAATTGTCACAGACTTTTAAATTGTCACAGACATTTAAACTGTCACAGTTTTTTAATCTTTCACAAATTTCAAAACCTCACGGAACAACTCACCAGTAAACTGGTGTAAATTCTAAGATTTGGTACACACACAAACACACATAAGACTGTCAAAATTAAAACCATCCATGGATAAATGAAGTTATCACTTGGGGCGTTTGGTCCTATGTGTGTTCTCTGAGAAAAGAAAATGTCGGTATATGGGTATTGCTGAAGCATTGAATGATTAGTTTATATTTGTATTACACAGGAAGATAGAACTCCAACCAGATAAAGGAGATTCATCATTCAGTGATTTTCTGACCTTGTTATTGATTTGGATGGTGTCAGCAAGCAATTACAACTAAATGGAAGATAAAATTAGTGAAACAAAACACTACAGTGAATAAAGTCTTATTCAATTCACGTCTTATTCACATATATTTACAAGTGCACCCTCCCCCTCCCATTCTCTTTCCCATCTTTTTGATGTTGGATGCAAAACTATCAGAGTAACTATAGACCTTTTCAATCCGAATTTAGCTGAATGTGAATTGTCAGGGTACGTCAACCAATCAACTGCTGGGGAGTTTTCCCTTACTAACCAACCAATCAGCTGCAGGAAAAATTATAAACAGAAACATAAACAAATATACATCAATCTGTTGGCATATAGCACATTCAAAATTTTGACAGAAAAGTTAATAATCTGGCATGGCACATTTAAGTAGCCAACCTTGAAAAAATATTAGCTTGCAGCAAGCTTGCAGCAAGCATGCAGCAAGCTTGCAATTTTTAGCTAGCAAAAACTATCTGCAAGCTTGCGCAAGCTAGCAAAAACAGTTTGCAAACTTGATAAGGTAACAAATATTTTATGCTCGCTTGTGCAAACTAATGTTAGCTTGCCCAAGCTAGCAAGCTAGTATGTGCTCCAAATACTAGCTTGCAGTACGCTGGCACAAGCTTGCAGTACGCTGGCACAAGCTTGCAGTATACTTGCACAAGCTTGCAGCACGCTTGCGCAAGTTAGAAATTGTTAGCTTGTCACAAGCTTGCGGCAAACTAAAATTTCTGTAAGGGCAACACCCTTAACTTATTTATTTATTGATAAATTTATTAGTTTACTTATTTATTTATTTGTTTATCTATTTAGAGCATGTCATAACGGCACTAAAACACGCGCTATTACATTGGGCTAAGATGTTTCGTTAAACAGTGCTATTACAAGTCATATTTTTTGTTAAAATATCATCTCTTAACTCTTCTATCTCCATATTTTCTACGGATTCTGTTAAAGAAATGATACGGGGACATCCAAAAGAATGGCACTGGGACATCCAAAAGGAAGTTTAGGACAATAAAACAAGATGAGGCCTTGGCACCCAGCCCAAGCTTTAGCCTAGTTCAAGGCAACACGACTCAGAATCTGACTCAGAGCAGTACAATATGGTGGTGAAACATCGAAAAGGGGGCATTACACTTGACTGCTGATGCACCATCACACTCGACGGACAACGGCAGTCATTACATATTAGAATATTATTCATTTCGGATTTGTCTTGCCAAAACAACCAATGAAAACAGCTTTTTCATCTGAATAGACAGAGCAAGGTCATGCGCGTTAATTCCAAGCCATATTTTAATTTTAATTTTATTTTGGCAGGGCCAAGCAGTCTATTTCCGATATCCGCAGGCTCGCCTAGTCCTAGTGAGATAACATCTCCCCCTGTACGCCCTACATGCTACGCTACGCACTACATGCAATACAGAGTGAGAATCCGTCCTATCTGTTTTAACGTGGAAATCACCATATTTAGGTCACTGGTTACTAAAGCTGTGAACGTTTAGGGATTTTAGTAAACGTGTACACGCCCAAAAAAGCAAGCGTGTATCATGTACACGATTTTGTACCGTAAATTTCGGAAATACACCAAAATTACTCCAAAACTACGAGGCGAAGTAAAAAAAATTGCGCAATTATTATGGCAAAAGTACTGACTCCATTGCTCAATTAGATGCACAATAGTTTTGCTTTCCAAATCGTAAAAAGTTTACTTCTACAGTATAAATCATCATTTTTATGGAAAATATGCATGGAAATTCAGTTTAGAAAGAACAGATAACTTCCTTTCAATGTCATTTAAACTCAACATTGCGTAACTTTTTTGTCCTATTTGCTATGGCTTTCAAAGTTCTTCTGTGAAAATCTTGCATACTAGGTCATGATATACCTTGCCGTAAAACATTTCAAAACTACGCCACCACTACCAGGGTGTTCTGAAATATCAGTCCTCTCGAAAAAATGGCCGCCATCTTTGCAACGCATGCAGAATTCTAGCTCTGTTAAAACCTTTTTCTGTTTGTTTAATTTGCAATATTTTTTCTTCCTTGCAAAATTTATTTGACTCATCAGGAAATATTTACAGGTAAATGTACTGATTGTCACGATTCAAGTGTTTTTTGGTCGATTTAACAACTTGTAAAACGGGCCTTGATTGCGTGGGATTTAAAGCCTTATGGCCTAAGGTTAGGCCTATTGTTAGTTTCACTGTTTACTGCTGCACATTCGCAGTGCATTTTACAAGTTAGCCGACTCAGATTTCGGCGAAATCAAAGTGCGTAATATCCCCATTAATTAGTGATTACTGCGCATTTGTGATTTGCACATTTAAGAAGGATTATGCCAATCGAGTTTACAGTTTGTAAAAAGTCATTGACTGGAATTTTGTCAGCCGAATGTGTTTGTGATTTGAATCATGAATGATCATATTGATTTTTAACGGCAAGACTGACTATGAAAAGCGATTACTCACAATGAAGTATTTAGTAAACGTTTGCAAGGATTTGCGAGCGTGTAGCGTGTACACGCTAAATGGTCACAGCTCTACTGGTTACACTGTAATTACTGTACTTATGGCCCATAAAAATATATAGTGAACTTCTCCTGTTAATGCTATTAATCTTGTAAGTATAATTCAAACATGCCGGTAATCCTGAAATGATTAAAAATGGCTGCAAATGTAAGCCAATATTGTACACTCCGTTCAGTTCAACCGCACGCTCTTGGAACATTTTCTTTATTAACTAGGGTGCACAACACCGATACGCGTACTAATAAATATAACGCCAGTGAACCGGACGCACGTGCCACCGTGTCCGCACCAGTGCGTGGCATGATTTTTATAAGGCCACAGGTGGCACTGCAGTAATTTTTTTATTATTAAAATGGATTAATTATAGATACCTGTTTTGTTGATGGAACATTATTTCCCGAGCAGTATTTCTGAAGAATGCTTACTTTAGAAGGAATATGACTGTAAGATCTGGAGATAAGAACACTTTTTGCAAGAAAGCATTGGAGTGTTTGGGGTATGTAATGTGTAAGAACTGCATTGCAGATACGGATCATGGAAGGTCCCATAAAGTTTTCTCTTATTTTACGAAGGGTCCTGGTTCCTGTTACGCGATTTTGGAAGAAAAATTGGGGCCAGCGTGTTTACCACGATCTCCTCACTCATTCATAAATTAGTGGCATACAATACTGTTCCATCAGTGACAATTGCATTGGGCCAAAATGCATCTGTTTTTACAGCTGGGAAAACATAAGTCGGAAATGAGTCCTCAAATGCGTCAATGAACGCACAACTTTGTAATTGTTGGGAATGATTCATTAGTTGTTGTGCTCCTTAAAATTTCAAACAGTCAGACCCGACCTGATAAATAAGCAGGTCGGGTCAGACTTTTCCTCTTTATTTTCTTTATTCTGAAAACCACAAGTAATTAGAATCAAAATCTCTTATCAATGGCCCCATTGTATTCGTTCTCCTGGTTGAGCAGTTATTGTAAGTAAGATAAGTCGTCTCATTATTTGCTACAGTAAGTTTGTGGTCATAACTTACTGGAACAAATTTTTAAGGAAAAGAACAAGTCATGTTGGCAATTGCATCTGCCCGTGTCTATAGAATCAATACAAGTTGACAATAGCCCATTCAACTCAAGAGTTATTCCTTGTCTTCATTGTTGAATAAAATTGCAATTGAGGTTTTAATATTGTTCAGACTCAGTCAACAGAATTTTTAAGATACGTGTCACGATTTACATTTTATAGTCGTGATCATACGCTCGCACATATCTTAGTACAAGTAGTATACAGTATATACGCTTTGATTTTGCAGTGTATATTGATCCTTCAAAAAAAAAAAAAATGAAAAAAAAAAAGAAAACCTATTTCGAAGTATCTGTAAAGTATTTTCCCTTCTTATCTTTCACAGTGGGACCATTTTGGGGGGCAAGTATTTACGGCCCTCAATTTTGAAGTTCTGCATGGTGAATAGATTTTAAAGGAACTTAAATTTCTTTCACATTTAGTTTTCCAAAGTGTACATGAATAAGTCAACACAAAGACAAAATTGGAACATTCTGGATGTACTGTAGCATAAGCACTGATTAAGAATGTAGTTTGATCTCACTGAATTGACTTTCAAGTGGATCCATTTCTCGCATCTGAACGTATACGGGCCTGGCTTTGCCCAAAGAAATTCTATTATGATTTTCTAACTTTTGTGATTGCAAATTTAATATTAAAAGAAAAGGGCCATTAGCAATTTTTAGGCTTACTGAAATTTAATTTTAATTTTAGTTGTGGTAGGGAGGGGAAATTGCACTTTTAGCTATACCCAGGGGAGGTGGAATGAATTTAGGCCAATGAGGGTAGAAATTCTAGTACGTGCACTTTCTTTATTTAATATTTTAAATGAGGATCTGAAAAAGGAGCCTTATTTCCATTAAAGTGTTAAAAATACCTGCACTTTGCACATTGTAATTCTGTTCTGGATTATTTATGTCTTTTGCTCAATCGTGCACGCAGGGGCATAACTAGCCTTTGAGCGTAGGGGGTGTTAGACAAATTTATCTGACGAAAAATAAATCGGGACAATTTAGAATAGTTTTTCTGTCTATATCTATCTATATAAGTATGAGGCTACAATTTGAATTGGAAAAAAAGAAAAAAAACGATTAACAGATCAAAGCCTTCCTTAAGAGACATAGACGGGCAATGAAACTAAGACCACCTGAACCATGGGGCAACGAGGGCAACCCCTACCCTTTTTATAAGGAAAAATGAAGCAAGAATAGGGCCCTCCATTTCACGAGAGCAACAGGGCAAGAAGTGCCCTTTTTGATATTTATTCTAGGTGTTCTTTTCTCCCTTGCTATAAAGTAATGCTTGTGATAAGTATATAGGTTGCCATAATGCTAAGTTCACCTGTGGTATTAACTTAGGCCTACGCAAGAATACATTGGCTTTGACTGGACCTGAATTGGTTTACCCTATAGTATTAGGACAGTATTTTGTCAATAATTTAATGCAATTTTGACTGAGACGATAGGCCCTAGGCCTACACCAGAATTGAAAGTCCCCAAGTATAATGGTTAGCTTACCCACAAATCACTCTTTTTTACAAATTATTTAGGCCTAACCTTACATTCTAAAGTTACGTTACAGATGTAGCCTAGGCCCTAATAACTTTTAACTGAGCAACAACAAAAATAGCTTAGGCTAATGAGTACCTGAGTAACGTTACGCCTAGTAACGTTAAACCTAATGGACCAGTATTAATTTGCATTTTAATGATTTGTTTGACCTGGGCTAAAGCTAGTAGGCCTACTCCTCATAGTGGTATAGTAACTGAACCTAATTTCGTGCACCCCCTTATTTCATGCACTACGTAATGTGTTCGATTCCACCTAGTTTAGCAACCAATTTCGAACAATCGGACTTAAGAGCTAACGCTTACATTCAAAATAGCAAAAATATGCTTCCTGGGTTAAGGGAAACCAATATTTCTTACTTAAAATGCAATATAGCTCACATCCTAAAGATATTTTCCTTTCAAATATTACTGGTCCAGTTGAGCCAATAAAAACAGCAATTTTTCTTCTCACTCGAACACACACATCCATCTGTTGTCACTGACGTTGGGATAAAGGACGTTTTATTATGTAATGATGGCCTAAGCTATAAATAAAGGTCTCATCGGGTTTAAAAGTGATGGATATTTAAGAGCTTAAACTTTAACTTAAGGCTATGCTGTTACAAAAGTTCATTTCCGTCCCACAATAGGGTGTGAAAAATTAATATTTTCTTATAGTATTTGTATTCAAATGAAAATTATGTGAGTGTTAATGCACAAAAAAAAGTGATTCAAGAAACAAATGAAAGGCCTAGATTCTTTTCAGCAGATATCACTAAAAATAAGCTATTGAATCAGAATGTGTTTTAGTGCAATTGCTTGTTTATCTTACGCCCACAATGTAATGACTCGGAAGGGTGATTTTTGATCCTTTTTTTTTGAGTTTAAGTTTTATATATGTTAACTGTTTGAAAACAACATTTTGCATACTGTTTTAAAGGGACTTCCAAGTTTTCCTAATGGACAAAAGCAAAAGCCAAAGTGCGCCATTAGATGCACGAAATTAGGAGACCCTCAAACTTGAACAAACACGCTCCAGTTTTGTTATAAATTGTTACTACTTGACTTTTTCATGGAAAAGTTTTTTCTTTATTCATCACCGTTACAAAGATGAGAAGTTAAGTGACACCTTCAAAGGCAAGTTCTCGTTTTTTATTAAAATTATTGCCATTTTCTTTCTTAAGTGCACGAAATTAGCTTCCCCCATGCTACCATCGGACTAATGCCAGCCGTGTTAGTAATGCTGCCGTTGGCGATGGCTGGCCGTCCTCGTACGGCAATTCCAATGTCAACCCGTACTGAGGGATTTAACTAGGCTAAAGTTAGTCGACTCTAACGTTAGGGCCTAGCCTATCGGACTCACCATTTATCGATTCTAGCACTAGTGACAGGTCTTTCTTCCTTAGGCGAAGATCCCTTCTTCAATTCTTGACGGTGTCAATACTTAAATTCATCTGACTCATGGGCGATCTGTCCGTAAGTAAAGCCGAGTCCAATATAATACAGAAAAGTGTCCTCTGAATTAGCTGCAGCCATACTTTTTTTTCAATTTGTATGTTTTTAAGTACTGCCTAACGTTAGACCTATATATTCAAGTTAGGTTTAGGGCTAGTGCAATTTTCTGACTTCGTAATTCAATCATGTCGTCTGCTGGAGAGATAACGTCTCCCTGTATATGCCCTACATGTAGGCCTAATGGCCATAGCGTATACTACGGTCAGATGTTTATCTGACTAGGCCTAGTCGTCTGCAGTCATGTGTTTGTTGGCCTTGATCGAGCACGTGCGCGCACGTAATTAAGTTAAAGTTGGATGAATCTGAATCGGTTAAGTCGGCAAAAATCCTTCAAGAGGACATGAACGCCATTGAGCGTAAAAAGTATGAGTAAAAAAAATTTTAAAAAATGAGCATATGAAGGTAGCGCGCGGAACTAATCACTCCATTATCCAAAAATGAGAACCCTCAGAGAAAAGGCTTATAAAAATATTTTCGAGAGGACAGGAAGCTGAGAAGTTAAAAATTTCAGGAATGGTAGAGAAAGGATAGGACTTGACCATGCATATCCAAAATAGTAGTATACAAAAGGAGGGTTCTGGCTCACTTTTGCGGTCGTTTTTGTTTTTACTGGTTCTGAGCCACTTTTGCATGTTTGTTTTTTTAATTCACTGGGCGGACTGGGGTTCTGATGCACTTTTTATGTCGTCCACCCACCTATCTTGAAAATTTATGACAGAAAAATGTTATATATATATATATATATATATATATATATATATATATATATATATATATATATATATATATATATATATATATATATATATATATATATATATATATATATATATATATATATATATATATATATATATATATATATATATATATATATATATATATATATATATATATATATATATATATATATATATATATATATATATATATATATATATATATATATATATATATATATATATATATATATATATATGTATATATACAGGCCCGTAGCACCCGCTGTTGCTGGTGCAACGATCGCCGCACCACTTTTCGCAATAGATAACATAATAATAATAATAATAATATAAATATGATTTTTTTTTTTTTTTTTAATACAAAATATCAGTATTTTCTGAGGGAATACCCCCACCCCCTCCAAGTACTACGCGGTTATATTGGTAATTCGTAAGAATGCGCAACACTATCCCCATCCGAACTGTCCATCCGTTGGCACGCGTACGCGTGTAATTTAAGCTAATAAGAGCAAGCATGGCATAGTTACGCCAGTGCACCACAACTGGTTATCAAAGGCCGTGGACATTGACTTGGTTGTCGATGTTATGTCTGTCCGTACGTCGTACCTGTGTTCTCGTCCGGGTCGTATTGAGCGTTTCGTGATAGCATTTGTACTATCATAACCGAATACGCAGGCGACGACCCCGTCATTGTAATTGTGTGTTCAAGTCGTCATGGCATAGTTGTGAAGTTTTTCTTTACGAGCTGAAGTCCACGTTCACTCCAAGTTGTATTGATTTCAGTCGACATAATTTGCATGAAATCAACACAACTTGGAGTCGACATCAGATGCAAATTAGGCTGCTTATCCAATCACAGAGCGAGAAACTATACAACTTGGAGTCACGGTCGAGTTGTGGACTTATGGCACACTCGGCGCACCATACACGTGCGTGATCTAGGCTAGACCTACCTGTACGCTAAAGAAGTCGCGTTTTATTTTATATGCATGAAATTTAGTAAAGGACAGAGCGAGTTCAGATGGATTATTCTATAACAACTCCAGACATTGGGAACACACCAAATCAACCAGGAATCAATTTCCCAAAACAAAGTTTTGGACAGAAAAAACCAGAACTTCGCGCGTTCCAACCAAGTTGGTTCAACCAGTTTGCTTGGCTGCATTATGACGAATCAAATGATATGGCATTCTGCTATACATGCATCAAGGCATACAAGGCAAAGAAGCTTAATTCACCAAACATGGATTCCGCATTTATCGCTAAAAACAAAGGCTTTAAAAATTGGAAAGAAGCGACTCGGAGGTTCAAGGTACATGAAGGTAGTGTTTGTCACAAGGATGCAGTCTTAATGGTTGTGACATTGCCAAAGATAACTAAAGACATTGGAGAAAGTTTATCACAACAGATTGTAAGAGAAAGGGAAGAGCGACGACAAATTTTTATGAAAATCATTTCTAATGTGAGATTCCTAGCACGGCAAGGACTAGCTTTCAGGGGTGATGGGGATGAGTCGGATTCTAATCTTATAACTCTTTTCAAGTTGCGTGGTGAAAATGATTCACGGATTCAAAACTGGTTATCACGGAAATCTGACAAGTATCTCTCTGCTGAAATTCAAAACGAAATTTTACAGATAATGGCACTGACGGTAAGACTTGATTCAATAATACAATTTAGGCGGCGGTAGATATTTCATAATTGCGCAAACAAAATCAGAATAGCAAAGACTTAATCCCTCCCCAGCGTCGGAGGAACAGAAAATAAGATAGGGATCACTATACCAATTGCAGCGGAACAAAGGAAATATCGACGTGGGCGCAGGGGACCATTGTTATAAAAAAAATCCAGACTATCACTCTTACCCCCACCCCACCCCCCCAAAATGCTTCTGAAGTGCTGCTATATTTTTTGTTTGAATTTTCAATTTAAGCTGCATGGGGCGCAGATTCATGTTTGTTTTTTGTTTATTCATTTATTTTTGTTGCGCGTCACTATCGCATTCGCCTTCCTTTTTAATTTGTAAATCTCTTTTGGAACATATCTACTCACATCTATGAAGCATATGTACCATGCACGTGTGCGTTGAGCATGCTTTTTTAAACATTTGTGTACTAATTATTAATAGAATAAAATGGTATAACTCGTTAAAATGGTATAACTCGCCAGACCCTTTAAATTTCATTTAAAGCCACAATTGGCGATTAGCGCGCACGTATAGTTACTAACATCCGTGCTTATGTTTTATATGCACCATTTCTTTTTTATAGGCTTTACGTGAGGTTGTTTCAAATATCCAGACAGCTCCATTCTATACAATTATGGTGGATGAAACCCCGATGTTTCCAAATAAGGAACAGGTTGTGATATGCATACGGTGGGTCGACGACCTGTTTGAAGTTCATGAAGATTTCATTGGATTGTATGAAGTGTCTTCAACAACCGCCGATGCATTAGTTGTCGTCATCAAAGATGTTCTCCTTCGAATGCAGTTATCCCTTCAGAAGGCAACAGGTCAATGCTATGATGGAGCGGCTGCCATGTCGGGTGTACACGGAAGTGTTGCAAAGAAGATAACAGATGAACAACCAAAGGCTTTGTATACACATTGCTACGGCCATGCCCTTAATCTTGCGTGTGGTGACACTATAAAGAGAAACCGGCTACTGTGTGATGCTTTGGAAAATACAAGGGAGATTACCAAACTAATTAGGTACTCTCCCCGACGTGGAACTAAGTTTATCGAGATGAAGGAGAGGATTGGGAAGGAGTGCTCCACTGGAATCCGTGTCATGTGTCCAACTCGGTGGACAGTTAGAGCAGATGCACTTCGGAGCATTCTGGAAAACTACGAAGTTCTACAGAATGTTTGGGAGGAGTGTCTCTTGGAGGAAAAGGATCCTAGCACAAAGGGTCGACTGAGAGGTGTGACTTCGTACATGAAGAAGTTTGATTTCTTATTTGGTATAAAGTTAGCACACCTGATCCTAAGTCATAGCGACAATTTGAGTAGAACTTTGCAACACGCATACATTTCTGCTGCGGAAGGGCAGAGTGTCGCAGAGATAACCGTTTCCACTATTGAAGGCATACGAAGTCAGTTCGACACTTTCTGGGAGGCCGTAGGATTACTTGCTTCTACACTCAATGTGAACCAACCAGAGACACCACGAAGAAGAAAAGTCCCAATTCGGCTTGATGGTCCTTCTATTAATGATCAACCTGCAAGTGCGAAGGAGTATTTCAAGCGAATCTACACAGAGGCTATAGACAACATCGTTAACTGCATACGAGATCGTTTTAAGCAGACGGGGTACCAAACCTATGTCAAGCTACAGAACCTCCTCCTAGATGCATGTAATGGCAAAAGGAATTGGGGAGGATTTTCACTTCGTTTCTGATTTCTACAAAGACGACATTGATTCAAGTCAACTCAGAGTCCAGCTGGAAACGCTGGGTCACACATGTAAACCGCCTGAATGTACCAGTGTCAGTGTGTATTCGCTTCCTGATATAGTGAAGTATATGAAGTCTTTAGATTTCGGTACGAAATTGCTTCTATCTGAAGTGTGCATTTTGCTTAAACTTGTACTTGTAATGCCAGCTACAAACGCGGTAAGCGAACGTTCTTTCAGCGCTCTGAAACGCATCAAGACGTACATGCGAGCCACCATGAAACAGAAACGACTGAACCATCTACTTGTCCTCCATGTCCACAAAGACACGACATATAGCTTGGATCTGACGAAAATAGCAAGTGAATTTGCCGACACTGCTCACCGTCGTGCAGTTTTTGGATCATTTCTTTAAGCTGGCAAATAGTCGAATACAGGAATAGGCCTATAGCTGTATAGTCTCGTCACTCTCGTGTCCTTGAATTCAGTGAAACTTTTGTATAGATTACGAAATATTATCCTATAAGACTATCAGTTTATCATTTTGGTTTTTTTGTTAAAAACAAGCTCACTTCATTCCATAATTTATCTAAAAAATTATCTAAACATTTTGTTGGACTTTCTGTTTTGTTGTTGCCATCGATACTTTGGATAGATTACCAATATCATCAAATCAGACTGAAATTGATGTGACAACAAACAAGCTTCAACAGTTCAAGTTGATTTATTTATGATATATCAAGAGAATAACCTCCCCTCCCCATATTTTGAAAAATGACAGGGCAAAGTTCACGGATTAACACATCTGATAATAGCATGAAAAAAAGGAAATGGAGCTCAAATTTTCAAATCCCTGCCCCTCCCTCCCCACCCGCTACAAAAAAATGGTGGTTTAGATGTGAGTGTCGGCAAGGATATGGTCTCTACTCCTCTCCCCATAAGTGAAAAAATAATACATACGTATACCTTTTCGGGGTAAAGTGTGAAGTTGTATTTCTTTATAATTTTGCCCAAACATATTTTGCCTTTAGAACTAGGGTCAGTTGACTCGTTAAATTGTGCTTTTTGAAAGAAAAGAAATCACTGCTATCTGTTGATGTTCCGATATGATTATGATAAACATGTTCTGTATGAAAATACACTTTGACAGTTTAAAGAAACGTGGTTGGCATAATTTTGTGTAAATTCGGAACGATCCATTTTATGACAAAACAGATAGACCTATTCACATATTCGTCCAAAATAGAGGATGTTCAAATACAGCTTGCAAGACCTGGGAAGTGTCATTTCTGGCAATCTAGAGGTACCTTTTTTTCAACAACAAAATTTCCACGCTACGCGCCAACCGATGGTGGCGCTCCGCTTAGATAGTATCAACGTCGCCGCACCACTAAAACAAACGGTGCTACGGGCCTGTATATATATATATATATATATATATATATATATATATATATATATATATATATATATATATATATATATATATATATATATATATATATATATGTATGTATATATATATATATTTTTTTTTATTTTTTTATTTTTATTTTATAATATATTTGTTAAATTATTTTGTATTAAAAAAAAAAATTCATATACATTTTTTTATCTGTAGTTTTTGTATATAACCCTCAGAATTAAAGCGCCGATGATTTCAACCGATAATGCTATTTTTTCCATTTTAGCTTCTAGTGTATCATCCACCCCAGGCTGCCGTAATCTACCCCGGAATTGTATCCGGTAGGCTGCTGTGTTCTACCCCCGGATCCGGCAGGATACCGTATTCTACACCCGAATCAAGAACGGAGGTTCTGGGGCTGTGGTGAAATTTATATTATGGTGCTAACCTACAGCAAGGTCTTAAGTAATCATAATATTATTGTTGTAGCCAATTTGGGTATATATACATATCATGACGCCTTCAATATGGAGGTGGATCTCGCTGAAAACTTAACTTTAGGCTCCATCCAGTGCTTTGGTAATAGCTTGCTGCGCCTCCTGCCGCTCAATTTGTTTCCCATCTTCCATAAGCTGCTTTTTTTCTTCCTCACCCAAATTAATCTTTTAAGCAGCTCAGGTTTTCTCTTTTAAGACTTTATAACGTTCAAATTCTTCAACGAGTCTTAGATTCCGAAGCAGAAACGTCCTCATCTTCGATGGCTTTACTGACAAGGTCTACGATGCTGTTAAGCTTAGAGGAAACAATTGTTGCAATCTGATGATGCTTTGGAACTTTCTTATCCATCCGTGTTCTTAAATAATTACGGAGTACACTACCAACACCACATACAGCAGCAGCACTTTCCATAGCAATCGCTACTGGTGCAGCAACAATCGTAGCCAAAACACCTATTCCAGCTGCACCAATACCCATAGTTGTGTTAGTATAAGCACTGTCTCTACTGCTTCAAACCTAAGGGAGACCCGTGTGTATTTGCGGCTTAGACCTCAAGTAGAAATCTGTTTTAAGGTAACTTTTTAGTTGTGTCATATGTTGTAGCGGAAATTGCTGGCTTCCACCTCAGGAGGAGCTGATGGTTATCTTGGATAAATGCTGTCAACAACCTTTATAGCTATTTTGATAGTAATGCCACTTCAATTGATAAATTATTATTATGTATGAGTTGCCCATAGCCATCGCCCACCTCTAAGGTGATGGTGTTCAACATATCTCCAGCAAGAGAATGCATCATGGGGTGTGAATATGTTACGTGAGTAGTTTCCCTCACCTTCATTAACAGTCATTTTTGCCCGTCTATTGCTAGGGCGCCCCTCAACAAAGTTTCGAGTGACATCTAATTCCAGAAGGTGAATACATATAGAAAAATCCCTTAAAAGGGGAGGCTTGTGATCACTCCTATATACACCTGCACCCACCCAATCATCCGTGAGATTCATTCCCAGAAATATAGAAAGTTACTGCTGAATTTGACTTCGCAAGTAGCCGGTATGACTAATTTGATTTGTAAAGTATTTTGTTCTAAGAAGATACCTTCTCTTTCTATCTCCCTATCAACTCTTAATAAGTGTATTGAAAGTATAGAAGCCTGGTTCAATGGTTACTCGTTTAATTCGCTTATCCTCTAAATATCTAATGCCTAAAAATCCACGCTTCTGCAGGTTATACCAACCATTAGTGAAGAACACATCTGTGATACCAACATCTTTTAAAGAGGGGTTTCTTGGTTTTCCAGTGACTAGATATGTGCTGTAAAACATCGATTATTCTAATAGCAATGTAACTTCAATGGGAAAATTGTGGTTATTAAGGTTTACCATTGTTTCGTACCTCTAAGGTGATGGTATTCAGCACATCATTCGCAAGTCGATACATTCTTGGATGACTATATCGTATATGAGTCATTCGGCCTATATTAGCAGATTAGTCTTACTCACAAGAAATTTACCGAGTCTATCCGTGGGATGCCCATCAACAAGGTTATGCTAAGCAACTCCCAGAGGTGATTGCTTAAGGAAAGATCCCATTATAAGAGGAGGTACACGACCGTTCCTAGACACACCTAGGTTCATTGCCTTATTTTCAACAGTAAGTTCGAATCCCAATAGCTCTCAGAGATTTTCACTTAAAAGAAGCACAACCCCATCTGGCACAGTTATACGGATGATTACGGATCAGTCAAGTGGCCGACTCGAAATCAAAACCTCCCACATCATTTTGAATTATCCCTTTATCTAACTGTCTAATCTTCTTTTAATCATATTGAAATTATACAGGTCTGCCTCAACTTTTGTTGTCTTGGTCTTTCTACTATCAATTTTCAGAACACTTATCTTCCCATCCTTATCAACTGATCAAGGTCATACTAAGCACTGGTAAAGCACACATTACTGATTCCTACTTCACTTACCTGGAGCAGGAATTGGAGATTGGCGGGTTCTCCGGTGACGACATGCGTGCTGTAATACATCGTATTATTAAATATCATATATCTTCAATTTCATCGCCTGGATACCCATGCGATAAGTGCGCCACAAACTGCAAGCTCAAGTGCCCACAAGTGACTACCTACCTTTGTGAATATGTCACCCATTAGATTAAAAAGCAAAGAAAGGGCACCTCCAATGATGCCCGGTAGAGCTGCACCGAGCCCCGAGCCATTTACCAAAACGTTTCATCACCCGACCCAGTGCTTTGACAACATTATCTGGTGTCGGCGTCAACTGTGATGTTGGCACGGGTCCCAGCCTAAGTGCCAGTATGATAGTGGATATTATAAACCCTAATGCGGTCAGAATGGAAGCAATCGTCACACCCTGCTCTCGAAACAACTTAACCAATTTTTCTTGCAGAGAAAGGTAACTATATACAAACTCACGCGCAAGGTCACGTATCTGCCGCACCTGAGACTTCAGATCACCATTTTTATAATTGGATGGTTCATATGATATGGATGGCTCATATGATATGGGTGTCAATTTGCATGGGCATGCGAACCATGACGGTATTTGCCGTCATTTGAAATTAATTCAAATAATTATGTAGCTGAAATGCATGTACATTATCATAGGAACAAATTAATATTAAGTACGCTGGGGGAGCACTTAAGAAAATCTTGTTAGCACCCACCATAGAACCAACCTAAAAATGATAAGCAGCAATTAACTTAGCCACAATTATCTTTAACGCAAAGTATTTTCCTTTACTACAGTGCTTTCCTTTACTACAGTGCTTTCCTTTACTAGTGCTTTCCTTGACTACAGTGCTTTCCTTTAGTGCTTTCCTTTACTACAGTGCTTACCTTTACTACAGTGCTTTCCTTTACTACAGTGCTTTCCTTTACTACAGTGCTTTCCTTGACTACAGTGCTTTCCTTTACTAGTGCTTTCCTTTACTACAGTGCTTTCCTTGACTACAGTGCTTTCCTTTACTAGTGCTTTCCTTTACTACAGTGCTTACCTTTACTACAGTGCTTTCCTTTACTACAGTGCTTTCCTTTACTACAGTGCTTTCCTTTACTAGTGCTTTCCTTTACTACAGTGCTTTCCTTGACTACAGTGCTTTCCTTTACTACAGTGCTTACCTTTACTACAGTGCTTTCCTTTACTACAGTGCTTTTCTTTACTACAGTGCTTTTCTTTACTACAGTGCTTTCCTTTACTACAGTGCTTTCCTTTACTACAGTGCTTTCCTTTACTGCAGTGCTTTCCTTTACTGCAGTGCTTTCCTTTACTGCAGTGCTTTCCTTTACTGCAGTGCTTTCCTTTACTACAGTGCTTTCCTTTACTACAGTACTTTCCTTTACTACAGTACTTTCCTTTACCACAGTACTTTCCTTTACTACAGTACTTTCCTTTACTACAGTGCTTTCCTTTACTACAGTGCTTTCCTTTACTAGTGCTTTCCTTTACTACAGTGCTTTCCTTGACTACAGTGCTTTCCTTTACTAGTGCTTTCCTTTACTACAGTGCTTACCTTTACTACAGTGCTTTCCTTTACTACAGTGCTTTTCTTTACTACAGTGCTTTTCTTTACTACAGTGCTTTCCTTTACTACAGTGCTTTCCTTTACTACAGTGCTTTCCTTTACTGCAGTGCTTTCCTTTACTGCAGTGCTTTCCTTTACTGCAGTGCTTTCCTTCACTGCAGTGCTTTCCTTTACTACAGTGCTTTCCTTTACTACAGTACTTTTCTTTACTACAGTACTTTCCTTTACCACAGTACTTTCTTTTACTACAGTACTTTTTGCTCCATCACTGAGCTAAAAGACATAATTCCAATGGATTATCAGCTATTTGGATTTGGTAAACTACTTACAATCAGATACTGTAAGTGTAACTGAAGAGGTGATTGACACCATGGAGCTATCACACTTTTTGTAACTTAAGTTAAAGGACTATGGACATCTAGAGGCAACATGGGCTTAAATTGTTTAAATATGATCTTTTAAACAGCAAATAATTCCATCAAAATTGGATAAAAATTGACCAATTTACAGCATTTTTGATTATTTCCCGTTATTGCGCATTGACATCATCATTGACATCAATAGGGGACGGATCTTACGTCACCTTTCGTAAAACCAATGTTTTTTTTTTCCACAGTCCACTGTTAATTATGTTTGAAATATAGCATCAGATTGAGGGCATTTTTTTTTTTTTTTTTTTGGGGAACTTGGTCATATCTTAAATCATCAGTTATCTAGAATAGATATTCTAAGATTCACAAGTAGCTGAATTTGAAGCACAGAATTTAAAGAATTACATAAAGATTTTGAAGTGTGTTCAGACATTCCACAAAAATTACAAATTTTGAAACTTTGTTCGGTCATAACTTGAAAACTAAATAAGCTTTTCACAAATTCTAAAAACTACTGTATTCCACTCAGATTTTCATGCTCTTTCACATATCCTAAATCTGATAGATATTCATAGTCCTAAAATTAACCAAGAAAATGTCCCTTGATCCCTACAGAAACCTCTCTATCATACAAAAGATGATTCAAAGATACTGTAAGAATATAATTTGTTTAACAGATAATCCAGGATGTAACTAACTGGAGATAAACAAAGGTGACAGGCTGTTTGTAACAACAAGACAAGCAGCTAGCCTTAAACTAATTCCTTTTCAAACTTTATAACAGTATCCCTCTATCCCTGTTGTAACTAAGTTATGAAAATTAATTAACAATTTATAACTAATAAAGTGGCACAAGTAATAAGGAATTAGATGTTTTCTGTTTTTGATCTTTAGTAATTAGAGAGGAATTGTTAATATACATGTATTCTGTGATCTCAAATAAAATGACAATGCCCTGTGATACACTTATAACGACCACAAAGAAAACTTCTCAGGAAAGTTGGATACAATTTCTTTCCAAAGGAGTTGGGGGGAAAATGTAAGCAGAAACTAACATATTTATACTTAACTTTTGGTCTTGTGTTGTTTTCAATCATTGTTGTAAATTTCATGATGTAGGCTTTTTATCAACCCAGCTTTCCCTACTTGGTGAAGAATATGATAACATTTCACTTCAAGGAATAGGGAAAGAAGGAATAACTTCAGCCGGTTCATTCCGAAAACACCATGTTCACTACCAGTTACAGCAAGTGCTTTGAAATGGTCAAGATATTACCTGTAAACAAAGAAAGAGCGGAATATGATTTTATTTATTAATTTGATGGGTGTTTTTGAATTTAAGTGCCTTCACTACCTTGTGAATTACATGATGGAGCCTAGACCTTTCTACATGTCAGTTAAAGTGAGAACACAAATACTGATTAATCCCAAAACACTATCATAAATGTTTAACACTAACAGTTGTATGTTGTACTGATTTCCTCTTATTTACATTTGCAGTGTACCAATTGACCTTTATTCCCGTAACTGGTAGTGGTAACCTGCCCTTTTCTGGATTTACAATACGATGAAATTAAACAATTAATGGTATACTATAATTTTTTCGTAAGCGCTGGTAATAAATTACCGACATTTTTTAATTACTTAGGCAACAAGATTTACAACAATAACAGGAGAAATTAACTATATATTTTTATCTGCCATAGGTACAGTAATTACAGTGTAACAGGTATAGGCCTAGTAGTATTAGTAAATTTACTCTATTAAACTCTATAGGGCCTAGGCTATAGCAATTTACCGTCATACTATTACTACTACTAGGATTTTTCCACTGGAAGTAGCCTAGCCTAACGTTAGGCTCTAGGCGTAACGTAGGCCTACTACCACAAATTGCAATTTAGCATAGCCTAGCCCAATTTACTTGTAAGTTGTAGCCTAGCCTTGATGTAACGTTAGGCCTAAGTAGTAATGTACCACATGTACAGTGTAGTCAAGTTAGCAACAAAGCAAATCAGAAATCAAATAACATTAGGCCCTATACACTGAAAATGAAATAACTGATTCAAATGACAGCGAGGGTCCCAGGCCCACTAATGAATGACAACTTAACCTAACCATAACACGGCCCACCACACCACAGGTGTTCCTAACGTTATGGCAACCAGTATATACTTACCTAGGCCCACAGGTGTTCCTAAAGTTATGGCAACCTATATGTTTACTATAGGTTGTTAAACGTTAGGAACACCTGTGCCTAGGCCTACATGATGATAGGTTACCATAACGCTAGGAACACCTGTGCACCACACCGTACCGTCGTCGTGTGCACTAACTTGCTGTAGGCCTAACTTACTTTTACGTTAGGCTATGGCTAATTCGTTTTTAATGTCATCGCATTTTCTTTTGTATCATTGTAAATATGAAAGTGTCCCGACGCACGTCTGCTATTAGACTGCAGTACAGTGCTAGTGCTGGCCGGCCGGCCGGCTATACACTTTGTATACCTAGGCTAGGGCCGGCAAGGCCGCGCTGTATTCGATCAGCTTAGTCGAGTCGAGTCATGTTACACGTGTCGTCTGCTTGTCTCCCCTAGCGCGCGTAAATTCCCCGGATTTTGATTAACTGGCCGAATATTCCTCCAGATGCTGATTGGCAGATTTCTTTTGTGATGATTCGTTGATTCGGAAAAGTATTATTATACGCACACGCGCGATTGTTGCCGTTTGGTTGCGTGAATAGATTGGCCAGTTTTATTCCTCCAGCTGTTGATTGGTCAATGTACATATGTTCGGCTATTTCCGACTACGTTCGATATGAAAAGGTCTATAGACCTTTTCATATTTGATCGGTGATTTCCGGAAATCTAATTTAAATAATGTCACATGGCCGAAATTCACGTGATTATGGTGAACCAATCAAAAGAGGAGAAAAGTAGAACAGACGACAGAAACCACACGTGAATGATGTTTGTAAACAAAACGCAAACCACCGCGCTAAAATTAAAAGGATGAAAAAAAGAAAAAGAACGCTGACAGGCACGAAGATGAGTTAATTTCTTGAACTAAAGGGAGCGTTTGGTACAGCAAGATTGCCACCAATAAACAAATTCAACATGACTTCAATATATAAATTCTTTTTATCGTCCAAATTGGACGATATTATATGAAAGCCTTCGAATTATTCACATCGGGACATGTTCAGGTTAGTAAGCTGAATGATAGTCAGATAACATATGACTGTGTAGTGTAATCATTTGTCGGATAACATACGACTGTGTACTGTAGCCATATGCAGTATTGCAAGTAGTGTGTAGCACGTAGGGCATACTGAGTGTGATGATTATCTCACTATGTAAGTTGTAACCATATGCATCGGCTGTATTGCAAGTAGGCCTAGTGTGTAGCAATGTAGGCCTAGGGAATACTGAATGAGATATTTATCTCACTAGTAAACTAAAGTTAGGCTAGATTAACTGTAGGCCCTTCATGTAACTTGTAAGTCATTATTTGATTTCCATTTAGGAAAATAATCACAAGTTTGTGCCTTAAGAAGCTAACGTTAGGCCTAAGTTAGGCAAAGTGGTTGCCCTAGGCTAGTTATTCGTCTTTGCATTCGCATACATCCGTTTGATAGTGTGTAGCCTGTAGGCCTAGGGGATATTGAATGAGATATTTATCTCACTAGTAAACTGAAGTTAGGCTAGACTAACTGTAGGACCTACATGTAATTTGTAACTTGTAAGTCATTATTTGATTTCCATTTAGGAAAATAATCACAAGTTTGTGCCTTAAGAAGCTAACGTTAGGCCTAAGTTAGGCAAAGTGGTTGCCCTAGGCTAGTTATTCGTCTTTGCATTCGCCTACACCCGTTTCCAGGCTTTAAGTTTGAATACTTCCCACTGTCACTGATCTGTTTTTTCTTGTTGGCTGATATTCACTGATTGCTGTCGTTTCTAGGCCTACCGGAAAAATGTCCCAGTTTGCTTAATAACATACGTGTAACGTTAGATTTATGTGGGTTGTCACAATTAGGCCTAACCTTAGTTAGTGAGGTAACATCTCCCTCTATATGCCCTACTAGTCTGGTTGCAAATAGCAAAAAGATGCTTCTATATCGATTTGCTAAACATTTTGGGTACAAGCTGGAAACAGGTCCATATAGATAAAATAGGTATAGGAGATTACAAAAATACCTGTTTCCAATTTGTTTTCTTTCTTTTTTGGCCGCCATTTTGAATTTCAAAATGGTCGCCTTATTGAACATAGTATATATACATTCTCTCAACTTTTATGTTAGATACAGAACTATTGTAGGTATTATGTTAGCTTTTCTATAGTAGATGACTTTATAAGACAATTTTAGATGTTTCTCATTTATTTAAAAATGGCAATCAGCTAAAAAAACAAAATGGCGAATAAGAAAATCAAAATGGCAGCTATAATAAATTGTCAAAAATAATATATATATACATTTTTGAATTTTACTTCTAACTGAACAATTTTTCAAACAATTTAATTATCTCCTAAGTTTGCAACATTTTGATAGTTTTATATCAGATGCATCTGGCAACCATGTGACAGAAATTTTAGCACTGCTGCAGTAACATATGTCACGCGCATGTGCTCTCAAGATTAATGCAAAATAGAGGTAAGATATCTGCATTTTTAAAGATAGGTGCAAGGCTAGGTTTATCAAACATGTCAAATGAATATAGAAAATATGTGTTATGTATGTTCAGATCAAAATTATCCGCTAACAAGGTAAAACATCATATTCAGTGTTACTGTTGTACCTACATATATCAGTTGTACGACAAATGTAAAATACTTAAGAATATAATTGTATTCATATAAATTTGCATTAAGTAGGAGATTACCATCAAAAGCATGCCTGACGTTACCTTAAGATAATAATCCGAGACCTAACTACAATTCAATTCAATCTGACAATGTTAGATTTACTAGCAAACTGCCAGCAATGAGTATACACCTTAAAAATTGTACATGGCCGTTTATTTGAACATGTTTTCAAAATACCTGACATTTGGTTAGTATCTTACTTTAACAAAGGCTTCATGAAGGGGAGGGACTGAGTGTATGTTATAGATAGAGGTACGACTGGGCAATAACAACTTGTATTTGTCTGAAATTTGTATCCCTGTCCTCCTTTTTATTTTTGTTTTAATAAGCTTTTCAAAATCCTTTTAATACCACTCAATTTTGTATTGGTTTAACCCATGGACCAGTGCTTTGTTAAATCTTATGATTGTATATGTATCCTACATTTGACAAAATACATCAGTTTGGTTTCTTACAAAGGGAGTAAAACATCTTTTAACTTTCCCTCCAAGATTATCAAGATGGAGTCTGCAGCTTTAATCAGAAAAAGAGTGACAGAGTCTGAAATTGAGTGGGGAAATTGCATCTGTGTCAAGAGGTTAGGTTCCCTAAGAAAAAACATCTTTTGTCATCGGCTACACCAGAAGGAATTGCCCGAGTAATTGAAAGTGCCCCGGAAAGAGAGAAATACAATGACACTAAGTTTATAGACGCACTAGACCGTTTGAAAATAGTCAACCTACGGGAAACTGACAAAAATGTTCTTTGGCATAGACCCTGCTATAGCGTATTTACAAACCAAGCTCACATAAATCGTCTCAAGAGCAAAGGTCAGCGAAATATTACCATTTCATCTAGAGAGTCAACTCCCCTGGAAGATGAAACTAATCTAAAAAATTCATCAAGATCGAGAAGATCATCGCTGCCTTCTGTAGACTGGAATAAGTGCATGTACTGCCAGGATGATATACCTTACTCTCATTTACGTCAAGTTCAGACTTTCCCAACATCAGAAAAAGTCCTGACCCTCGCTCAGTTTGATAGCGTAATGAGACACAGATTAGCTGGAGTACATGATCTTATAGCTGCAGAGGCCAAGTATCATTTGAAATGTTATACATGTACAGTAAGCTTAAGTAAGCTTAAAAAAAACCAAGACAACATTCCAGAAACAATTTGCTTTGAAAATGTAATGGCTGATCTTGAAAAAGGTGTTGCTGAAGGACACATTTATACATTAACAAGCATTTGGGAACAATATTCTAATATGCTTCTCACAGATTTTGCAATGGTTTCAGGGGTTTACAGAAGTAATAGGTTCAAGGAGAAAATACAGAGGTATCTTGGTGATTATGTGATTTTTGTTCACCCCTTGTGTACTACAAATCTGCAGCTAGTATGTCCTTCTGTGGCTCAAGATATGGCTATGGAAAAATTTGTTTAAGATATGACAGAGGTGCAAGGAATAGATGTTTGTGAGGCTTCTATGAGTAATCAAGTAGAAAATGACGACACTGATATTTTAAGCGGGATTTTTAAAGTGGCTGTAAAACTACGTCGGGACATTGAAGCTACAGCCAGTCATGACTTCGTTGGAGGAATTGATGAGGAGCATGCAGAGATAGTGGTGCCAAATAATCTTTACTTTCTTATTTGTCTTCTTTGCAATGAAGATGTATTTGATGTCGAAAATGAGAGTCAAAAGGAGGATGCTCTTAGAACGAAAATTCTCAGTATTTGTCAAGACATCATTTTTCTTGCTTCTGGAGGGCAGACACCAAAGCATATTGGTCTTGGCGTCACTATTCACCAGGCCACGAGGTCAAAAGGGCTCATAAAACTTCTCCATGCAGCAGGTCATTCTATCAGCTATGAGCATGTTATTCAGATTGACAAAGCCATTGCCGATGATGCTCTTCAGCGTTACAATGACCATGAAAAAGTGATGATACCACGTAATTTTACCACTTGGGAAAATTGTGGATATGTCCGTTATGCAGATGACAATATCGATATCAATGAAAAAACACTCAGTGGTATGGACACTTTTCATGCAACACAATATGTGGCTCTTCGCAAAAAAGCACCAAATGAGCCAAAAAGAGAAATAAATGTTGAGCTAAGATCCAACAGATCCAAAACAAGTCTTCCATCAGAAATGAGTGAGCTTCAAAACTCAAACATGCTTGCAGCCAAACTAGAACCAGTGATGCCGAAAGATGTACAGCTCACTTGGTACGACCCAGACAAGGAAATGATAGCCAAAGCATTCTGCATGGACATGACATGGATTCTTTTGCGACAAGAAAATCAGGAAAACCAACAAGTACCTGCCTGGAGTGGATCTAATCAGAAAGTGTCAAAGAATGATTTGCCACAAACTGAAGTTGGGCCTTTTCCAATAATCAATGCTCCTGCTCATGATTATGATACGATTTAGACAGTGATGAAAAAATGTCTGGCAATGACAAAGAAGCTAAATGCAACATACACAGTAATTACCTTTGATGAAGCACTCTACAACAAAGCTAAAATGCTTCAATGGGAGAAGTTGGAAGATTGCAAAGATTTTGTTATCATGTTAGGAGGCTTCCACACACAGATGAATTTTTCAAAAGTGATTAGTCAGTTCATGCAAGGAGCTGGTCTCAATGATATATGGGTAGAGAGTGGAGTATTTGGAGAAAACACAGCAGATTATATTCTCAAAGGAAAGGTGTGGAACAAAGTCATACGTGCACATAAACTTACCCTTGGAGCACTTTGGACAATTCTTTGGCCAAAGTTTATTGTTTGGGCACAAGAGAATGAGAAGGAGTTAGGAAGCAAGTTGAAAGAAACAGCAGGGAAGATTATTGAAGGGTTTTCCAAAGATGATGATGAGCAGATAGAATCGACACTGGCATTATTCATTGAAGATATTGTACCCATATTAACACTTCTTGATGAATTTGATGCTGACCACAAGGACCTAACAACATTCCAATTTTGGAGGAAGTATATGCATCTTGTTACTATTCTTCTCAGATTTACCCGTGCTCTTCGAGTTGGAGACTGGGCGCTGTACCTTTCATCACTAGCTGAAATGTTACCCTGGTTTGCTCTCTTTGACCATGTTAATTACACCAGGTGGGGTATAATTTTTCTAGCAGATATGAAGATGCTACAGGAGACAGCACCAGAGGTTTACCAAGGCTTTGCAGATGGTGACTTCGGTACTAAAGAAACTTCACAGAGATTCAATCAAATCCCTGATGACCAAGCACTTGAGCATATCAACAAACGGGGCAAAGTTGCCGGTGGTTTAGTTGGCATCACCCGCACAGATTCAGCACGAGAACGTTGGTGTCTTACATACAATGAACGGGCTCAGCTCGCCGAAGACACAAAGAAAATGTATCATGTGACGAGTGAGACGGATTTGCAACATAAAGATCTGGGACCTAAGCGAATGGAAAGAGATCAGAAAGATATCACAAAACTTGTTCAAGAATTTGGACGCTTTGATGTATTTTCCAATGATTCGTCAGACCTGATATCAATCACCACAGGAGATGTTGCTAGTACTGATGTGAAGAATGACTTTGTGAAAGTAGAGAAAACAGGAAAGAAGTTAATACACGACTTTGTGAATGACAGACTCATCAAAAAGACAACAAAGTTCCATGATAAAATAATGTACAGTCATACTGTAAATGTGGATAAAGTAAAAACAACCACTACCAAGGCACGCATCAATCTTTTACGTCAAGTGATTGTTGCATTATATGCTGGACGTGAAGTTGATATAGATGGGTTGCTAGAACGTGAACTCTCACCTGTACCTTTATCAATAGCAACTGTTGATGAAAAGCTGAGATATCCATCAAGTAAATCAGATCTAGGCAAAATTCTAGATCAAGGTAAAGCACAGAATCTACCACCAGTCAGCAACAGTCCTACATGTACTATTGTGGATGCTATGGCAGTAATTCAGTCTCTTGGCAATCATATAGGAGCAAAAACCTTTGGTGAATGGTGTGACAACTTTCAAAAGTCAATTTACAAACATTTTTCTGAGACATGCAACAGGGTGGACATTGTTTTTGATCGATATCTGGACAACTCCATTAAAGGTGGTACACGAAACAAGCGTGCAAGTGGAAAAAACAAGGGGATAGAAACCAGAGTAACCAGCAGAGATCAGAAAATTGGCAACTGGGAGATTCATTACACTTGGGAAAAACAAAGAAAGTCTAGCAAACTTTCTCTGCACGCAAATGATAAATCATCCTTGTAAAGATCCCAACAAGGAGCTGGTTCTTGGCGGTGGTTTCTCAAACTCAGATGAGGCATGGTCTTCGTCTGGCAGAGATGTGTCAAATCTGCAATCAAACCACGAGGAGGTTCACACGCGTATCCTACTTCATGCTCAAGATGCAAAGAACTCAGGATTTCAACTACTTAATATTGTATGCTGTGATACTAATGTGTTGGTGCTTCTTGTATATCATATGCCCAACCTATGTCAACAAGTGTGGATGCAAGGGGGGACAGCAAAAAACAATCTTTTATTCCTATTCATTATATCCAAATTGATGACAAGGCAAGAGCATCATTGCTTGCATTTCATGCCCTTACAGGCAGTGACACAACAAGCCAATTTGCTGGAATAGGCAAAAAATCGGCGTGGAAGGAATTTGTAAAGCGCCCACAACTGCTTGAGCGGTTAGGTGAAGCTCAAGTTCCTGATAAAAAGGCTATGTCTGATGCGGAAGCATTTGTTTGCAAATTGTATGATCCATCTACTGAATTACGTAAAATACAAGAAATCAGAAGTGCATTTTTTCACAAGGTGAAAAAAAATGTTGAGACACTACCACCTACTGCAGATGCTCTACATCTGCACATTAGAAGAGCCCATTACCAGACATTTGTATGGAAGATGGCTCTTGAACAAAATCCATCACTACTATCTCCAGAGGAGAGCGGCTGGTTTCTTAGTACAGATGGAATCCTGAAACTGCGCCTTCTCACAGTGGACTCAATGCTAGAAACGTGGCCAGAACTTATATCATGCAGTTGTCCTCTCCAGGGTTTGCGGTGTGCAACACGCAGATGCAAGTGTACTTCCATGAAAGTTCCCTGCACTCCAGGATGTCCATGCACAGAGTACTGCCGAAATCCACAATCTTTGCCCTTTAATATACTATGATGCAGTCAATTCTCAAATATACCTTGTATGAGTTTTTGTTTTCATATCGTAGCAAGCTATGTTTTCCTTTAAATAATCTCAAGTTGAACAGTTGAAGTCAGCTTCCAGCAATGGTGTTTGGGAAATAATTTATGAAAGCTATCCATTTCAAAATCAAATATTGCCGCCATTCCGCCATTTTGGAACTAAAAATGGCCACCAACATCAAATTTATCCGAATAATTAAATCACCAGGTTTTATTTTACTTTAAATCAAATTTACATACACCCCCTTAATTTTCTTTCAATATACTGAGAAGTTCAAGATATACTGAATGGAACAACTTTTGATGTTTTGTCTAAAGTTCAAGTAAAACAAACCTTTGGGGCCATTTTGAAAACAAAGATGACAAGGTTTCCAAAAAAATTCTGAATGATACACACTCTATATTTTATTTCGTAACAGCTGTGAATGAACTATTATCTATCATCATCTTTAAACTTAAAAGTTACTGTGAAAATATGTTCTGTTTAAACTATCTGGAAAATGGCGGCCATTTTGAATTTCAAGATGGCTGCCAACTGCTGAACATATATATTCTTGTTAAGACTTTTTATTCTGTATAAGATCAACATTTTTACCAGTTATTCAATGTTAACCTTACTAAAACATGCCAAAATACTCATATTTCTATAAAATATGCTCTATTTGGCGGCCATTTTGAAATTCAAAATGGCGGCCACCTCAACGAATTTTTTTTGTGGAAACAGGTTTTTTTAGACTCTTATACACCTAAACTATTAATTAAAATCATTTCCCGACTTGTACCCAAAATGTTTAGCACTTGTCATTTTTTGGCCATTTGCAACCAGACTATACATGCTACGCACTACATGCAATGCAGAGTGAGACTCCGTCCTGTCTGTTTTAACGTGGAAATTGCCTGTTTTAAAATCGCGACTAACACTGTCTATTTACGTCACCTGTTACACAGTACTTACGGCACATAAAAATATATAGTTAACTTCTCCTGTTATTTCTGTAAACTTGTGAGTAATTAAAACATACTGGTAATCATAAAATGATTAAAAATGGGTAAAAATTAAGCCAATATTGTTTACTCCTTTCAGTTCAACCGTACGCTCTTGGAACCTTTTTTTATATTTTTTGTTTACAGGGTGCACAACACCGATACGCGTACTAATAAATATAACGCCAGCGAACTGGACACATGCGTTCAACATTTACGCTACTCTGGCATGGCTGATGTTCGATAGAATTTGAAATGATTAGGTACATTCACTTCGGCGCACGTGAGAATGTAACAACTGAGGTTGAAAATTTCTTCCTTTTACGGGTTTTAGTACATAGTTATTGAATGTATTTTTATGTGTCCAATCTTTTAAGATTAAGAGTTACATACTAAAAGCTTTTTTAGTTATGTAGCTTAACTTTTTCAGGTTAAAATGAATGAGGTAAAAAAAGTACAAATTTCTTGGAAAATGTTCGCAAAACAGGAGTGCATCGCAAATATTCAGCAACGCGACTATGATGAGTCAATGTAGCGGTTTCCACGGTTATATGAATAGGATGCTGTCTGACCCAGTATTCGCAGTCATGTAATGGCTATAATGTATACTACGGTCAGATGTTTATCTGACTAAACCTTAGTAGGCCTAGGCTAGGCCCTAACTAGTTTGAAAAGTAACGTTGCATCATACTTGCATGTTATTTTCAGTTATTGTGTACATGCTTCTTTTGTCAGCAGGTTATATCACTAATATCTGCGCCTCAATGTGAAAGTACTTCAAAAAACTTTAAAACACACCGCAAACATGGTACACTAGGTGAGTTATGGTCTGTATATGTGACCTATTGGTTTGATAGTGATGTCATGTAGGTGGGGCTTTATGTAAAATTCTTAAAAGTGAGTGAAAATGTGCAACCGTATGCATGTTTTGCATCATACAAATGTTGTCAACAGGTTCTATTTCATTGACATGCATAGTGGCTTATGAATATGTGTTTTTTTTTAGCATATTTCATGATATGCAATGCCATTTAGTGTAAAACTTGAAAAACAACCAACAACGAAAGAATGCATCGGAACCACCAAACATTTTGGTTTTCTGGTTGCAAAAATCAAACAAAATGGCAAAGAACTAGGAAAAGAAGGCATTTTACAGAATTAAGACTTTTATGATTAAAGGATGAAGAAGATATGTGAATTTGTCATTAAATCAGGTGGAAATTACAAACTGTACTGGATTTGATCTGATTTGTTTTAAGTAATCTACCAACTTGAGCTTCTGGAAAAAAAACTAAAGCCATGAAAAAAGCAAAATATTTCATCCCAATCAGGTAAAAATTGACCATTTTACAGCATTTTGAATTTTCAAGACACCTTATTTTTTTAAATTATGAAAATTTTATTGAAATTTTGTGATATCACTACAGGAAAACTTATTAATTGTTAATCAATCCTCCAAATTTTCTTGTATGGTAAGAGTTGAATATGATGTGGAAAAAGTTGAGTCATAAGCAGGAAGAAGCAGTCTAATGTACTGTATATTGACCTAAATATTGACCTAAATTTAGAATTGAAATTTAAAGAATCGCCTTAGAAATTGTAAGTGGTCCTCTCTATCATACTTCAAACTTTTTGGATACAATAAAAAAGTTGTCAAACTTCTATTAACCACAATTTGGAAACTACAGTTATGTTTAACATAAATTAAAGACTTCTGTTCAGAATGACAGAAAGCTCTTTATGGTGCATTACAAATCCCCATCTGTCCAATATACCTTTAAATTGTAGCAAAGCAGCTGGCTTTTGACAATGATTTTGTGATTGGCTATTCCAGAAATTTAATCTTTCAATAGTTCATGTTTAATATAGAACAAATCCTCTTGGCATACTTCAGGTGCATGCCAAAATTTGTGTATATTGAAATACATTTGAACTTAGAACAACCCTTTAAAGCTATATCCAACTGGTCATATACCATTTCAATATTGCACAAGAGTGGATACTGTTTTGTCAAATCTCTGCACTGGCATAGCTAGGATTTTTTTTTTTTTTTTTTTTTTTTTTTTTGGGGAGGCAAGAAATTGGAAGTGAACAGACAAAACGTACCAACATCATGCACAAATTTCAACCAATATATAAAGATATTGGGGACGATTGCCTGCTTGCTCCCTCCCCTTTCTGGCTATGCCACTAAATCTGTTTTTGGTGTGAATGTCCTAGACATTGAAAATACTCTGAGTGTTCATTTATGCTTGCAAACATTCAAAATATTTTCCAGTCTAGCTGATGAGTCATGGCATTTGACGAAACATTCATAACAACCATTTCCAGTAGAAAACTCAAATTAAATGAGATCTTTTTGTTTTGCTGAGCATCATAACATCAAGTGGAATTTTTAAAGGTAAGTGTTTGAAATATGTTTACTCCATGGTGGCCATAACTTCTATAATTATTTAGGGAATAATGTCGATGGTGAACATAAATGTAATTATGACAGATTATTTGTCCCAAAGTGCTCAATTCTGCGGCATGGGGTCCAGGAACCTGCTTAAAGAGTAGGTAGCTCAGTTGGTAGGGCGCACGGCTGAGATGCTGGAGATATTGGGTTCTAACCTCGATCAGGGCTAACCCATTTTTCCACAGCTGTGCAGACAGATACACAGAACATTAAAGCAGAAGTACGTCGTTTCAGCTCCTGTTCCCCATTCAGCTGTTGAGAGTGTTCACTGTCCTTCGGAGGGGAGGTTAAGCGGTCAGTCCTGTTGGTGGGACAGTAACATCCTACCTGGCTCTCTGATCACTATTCAAAAAAAAAGAGAAACGTAAAACACGGTGCTCGTCCACTGACCACTATATGAGGCATAATTATTTGACTCCACCGTTTTCCTTATTCAACAACTCATCTGCATATAAGTTATTATATGAACTGACACTTTCATACATAGTATGCACAATCAGGGACTGTGATAGCTAGGATGAGACTTCTTATGGGGCCTATGGGACGTCATGCGAGACATGGGGTGGGATGCCATGTGGGACAGGGTAGAATGCCATGTGGTACATGGTGGGATGCCACGAGTAACACAAAGTGTGACATAGGTTGGGATGCCATAAAGTAGGATGTCATGTGTGACATAAGGTAGGATGCCATGTGTGACATAGGGTAGGAGGCTATGTGGGACATAAGGTAGGAGGCCATGGGGATGGGGTATGATGCCATGTGGGACAGAGGGTGGAATGCCATGTGAGTCATAGGATGGGATGCCCTGTGGGACATGATGGAATGCAACGTTGGACATGGGATGTCATGTGGGACATGGGGTGGGGTGCCATGTGGGAGATATGGTGGAATGCCATGTGGGACATCGGATGGGATGTCATGTGGGACATGGGTTGGGATACCAGGTGGGACATGGGGTGGGGTGCCATGTGGGGAATGGGTTGGGATGCCATGTGGGACATGGGGTGGAATGCCATGTGGGGAATGGGGTGGGATGCCATGTGGTACACAGGGTTCTAGCTAGACAAGTTTGAGTGCTGGGCGCCAGTGAAAATCAGTGGCGTGACCTCATAGACCCCCCTCCCATGACGAACTGTTCAAATTTAGTCCACTTCTATTGACAAATTGTCAACGAAAAAAATATATATATAGTTTTTTTTTTATCAGAATGCTAAAGGGGGAATTTCCTTACCCCTTGTGGGAATGTAGGGACAACAGTACTAGCAGGGAACCCAGGGTAGTGCCCCAAGATTCCAAGAAATCCTGTGTTGTACACAGGTAGGTGTTTTGAAGCCTGAAATCCCTCTAAGATTAACTTCCCTGCAGTTTTTCATGTACATATAAAGCTGTAAAGAGAATGAAAGGAATGAAAAGTAATATCATTTTACAAACATGTATAGAGCTTTTCACTTTTTCATGATTAATAAAGAAAACTGTGTCAGTGTTTTATTTACTTGTGCATTTGTACAAAGTTGTTTTTTTAGGTCAATCTCACTTTGTACCTTCTTTCTTTCTTCTCTGACCACAACTTTACAGCTTCCGCATATGGAAATTTGTCAAGAGGGGGTCCATTGATGCTAATACGCATAAGATAATCAAGTGTATCTTCCTTCACCCCGTTTCTAACATCCCTTTTCACAAGTTTCATCTTGGAGAAATCCCTCTCACAATCAGCAGTATGTGGAGGAAGAGTTTTATAAATTTTAGCGAGTTTTGAAATGTTTGGAAACATGTTGCTTGCTGTTTTCCGTGACAAAAGCATATCTATAAATTTGGATGTGCCTGTTTTTGTGTTTGTTGTTGGTTCTTGCATGTCTGGTGCAGGAAGAAGAGAATCAATGTAATGTTGAATATCTGAAACTTCTGCCAGTACATCATCCACATCTAGGCCAAATTGTTCACTCAAAATAGTAACAGACTTGCTTAATTCTGCTTCCTTTTTTGGCTCATAATATGACTTGTCAGCAAACTTTCCAAATGCCTCCATCACATGGTTATTTTGAAATCTTTCAAATATGTTTTCTTTGAGTTTGTTAATAAATGGTTTCTTGATCTTAGTGTCAAATGCTTGTAGTGCCGCCTTTATAGCTTCTTCATCAGTAAGATTTACTTTGATGTCATTGTTGCTGAGATTTTCCAGTAATTTTTTGAAGTTTTCATTATAAGAAGGTTTGTCCTTCTTTGCTTCAAGTGCCTTCAATGTTGACTCTTTAAACTTTTCTACCTGTGCAAAATCTATCGATTCAGTTTGAAACAAACAACTGAGAATGTTGATAGTTGGAAGGATGTCACAGAGGAGAAGGAGAATGGCAATAAATTCGATTTTAGTCATCATGTGGTAAAGTCCAGCAGCAACAATTTCACCTCTTTCTTCACTCTCTCTGCTGAGACTGATAAGGACACTTGGAAGGATTTTCTTCAATCCCACGGCACACCTTCCTAATGCTAACCACCTAGTAGGGCTTGGATCCTTTACTTTGCCAGTTGCACTCTCACCATCTGATCCTGCATGTAGGGAATCACTGAGAAGTTTCTGCACACTCTCCAGTCCTTTGGTCCTTACAGCACTTCTTGCATAGAATTCATGAAGTTTACTCAATGTTTTCTTGAACTTTGCAATGGCAGCAAATGTGTTTCCAGACTTGGATGCTGCCAAGTTTAACTTATGGGCAGCACAATGTTGCCCCAATGCTTTAACAATGTTTTCATTATCAGCTTGTTTTGCAATTTGAAAATCTACTATTTTCTTGACGGCTCCATTGTGCTTCCCAACCATAACTGAAGCCCCATCAGTCCCAAGGCCAACTAACCCATCAAATGGCAATTTGCTCTCCTGCATGTATTTTGTTACTATGCTACACATTTTGTCTGCATTTAAAGTTAAGTTCTCATCTCTGCTAGAGTCGCTATGAAACAATCCAGTATTTTTAAGAACTTTGTGACAATTTCCCCCTTAGAATTTACATATCTTGCATGGATAACCATTTGTTCAATTGTGCTAATGTCAGTGGTTTCATCAATCATCAATGAAAAGTACTTATTTTGACGCAACTCATCAAGTGTTTCTACTTCAATGACTTCACTGATGCACATTAGGAATTCTTGAATGGAAGTTTCCGAGGTGTATTTTGCATTAGCACTTTTAAAGATTTTACCTTTGATATCTAATCCCAACTGAGTCACCAAGTCCAATAATTTCTCAAAGTTAGTTGTATGAGGGATGTTGTTTTTTGCTAAGAAATACAGACATTGGAAGGCTTTAACCATGTTTTCTCGACTTATCTCCTTTGGTTTTGTTATCATTTCACCAACATGTTTAGATGTCTCACTTTGTAATTGGAGGGAAACAGAATCATGATGTTCAACAGTGCCCTCGTGGTCCTTAATGCTTTCTAACCGTAGTCTGACACATCCCACTTTGTTCCATGTATCCCTCCCAAATGGTGTCTTGTTAAAATTTTGACAGTAGTTACAAAACATTCCAGAGCCAGGAATATATAATAACCACGGCCGATTTACTTTCCAGTTTGAATCAAAAGTAGAAGCATGTTTCTTTCTTTTTTTACTAGTCTCCACACGCGATGAATGTGGCTCAACAGCTGTTTCAGATTCAGAGTCAAAATTGGCAACTGCGGCACCATTATCCTTGTTTACATTTCTTTTCCTCTTCCCAAAAAAATCGTAAAGTTTGCGTTGAGATTCTTTAACCCTTTTTTGTGATGCCATCCTGCTGCGTATAACTGCTACATGCTTCAAGTTTCATATTAAATTCAGTTTTGGTGAGGCCTATCAATTTCGCGGAGGAAGGATTTACGAATTATTTTATGTGCAATGGGACTAAAGAGTATAATGGATATTCAACTGTAAAAGCCCCCCTCCCAAAATAGTACAAACACGCCGGAAACTGTTCTCTAAATGCCATTGTTATTCATCTTGCCCAAACTTTTTACCGCTTTCATCTTTGTCCCGGTATCGTTCGACGAAAGCTATACATTATTCTAATTCTTTAGCGGCACATGTTCCTATGAACTACGCGACAACTTTTGCCAATATCAAATCCCCCACAAATCCCAAGAATATAGATCAGTCCGTTATATTATTAAATGCATATGGGATTTATAACAAATGTGATTGGTTACTTACATTTGGACCGGTCTATAAGCACGCCTTGGGCCCTTGGGGGGGTGTATAATATTTACTTTGTTAAGTTTGTTTGTATGGTAAGTGAGAGACTTGGCCAGCTGCCAGCACTGATTCACACGGATTAAAACGTGAACCTGAACAGTGCATATGCAAAGACCAAAAGAGCTTCGTATATAGGTGATTTTACCATAATATTTACGTTTAATTGCGTTGTATTCCTACATAATTCAGTTGTTTTGATTGGAATTTATTGTGCGTAATGTATGTGAGTAAATTAGCGGGTGACATAAATAGAGCGAGATTAAAAGGAGATCTGTTAAAACACAGATTTAATTAACCACATTGAACTTTTGAGTGCCGGGCGGAAGAGTGATTTTTAGAGCCGAGTGCTGGGCGGGAATTGCGAGTCCTGGGCGGGCCCGCCCAGCGCCGCCCACCGTAGCTAGAACCCTGGTGGTACATGGGATGCCATGTGGGACTTTTTTTTTAATTGGCCGGTTCATATGATATGGGTGTCAATTTGTATGGGCATGCGAGCCATGACAGTATTTACCGTCATTTGAAATTAATTCAAATAATTCTGTAGCTGAAATGCATGTACATTATCATAGGAACAGATTGATATTACGTACGCTGGGGGAGCACTTAAGAAAATGCTGTTAGAACCCACCATAGAACCAACCTAAAAATCATAAGCCGCAATTAATTTAGCCACAATTATCTTTAACGCAAAGTATTTTCCTTGACTACAGTACTTTCCTTGACTACAGTACTTTCCTTGACTACAGTACTTTCCTTGACTACAGTACTTTCCTTGACTACAGTACTTTCCTTTACTACAGGACTTTCCTTCACTACAGTACTTTCCTTCACTACAGTACTTTCCTTCACTACAGTACTTTCTTTCACTACAGTACTTTCCTTCACTACAGTACTTTCCTTCACTACAGTACTTTCCTTCACTACAGTACTTTCCTTCACTACAGTACTTTCCTTCACTACAGTACTTTCCTTCACTACAGTACTTTCCTTTACTACAGTACTTTCCTTTACTACAGTAGTTTCCTTCACTACAGTACTTTCCTTCACTACAGTACTTTCCTTCACTACAGTACTTTCCTTTATTACAGTACTTTCCTTCACTACAGTACTTTCCTTCACTACAGTACTTTCCTTCACTACAGTACTTTCCTTCACTACAGTAGTTTCCTTCACTACAGTACTTTCCTTCACTACAGTACTTTCCTTCACTACAGTACTTTCCTTCACTACAGCACTTTCCTTCACTACAGCACTTTCCTTCACTACAGCACTTTCCCTTCACTACAGTACTTTCCTTTACTACAGTACTCCCTTTACTACAGTAGTTTCCTTCACTACAGCACTTTCCTTTACTAGTACTTTCCTTTACTACTGTACTTTCCTTTACTACAGTACTTTCCTTTACTACAGTACTTTCCTTTATTACAGTACTTTCCTTTACTACAGTATTTTCCTTTACTACAGTACTTTCCTTTACTGCAGTACTTTCCTTTACTACAGTACTTTCCTTTACTACAGTACTTTTGCTCAATCACTGAGCTAAAACACATTATAATACCAATGGATTATCAGTTATTTGGATTTGGTTAACAACTTACAATCAGATACTGTAAGTGTAACTGAAGAGGTGACTGGCACACCATGGAGCTATCACACTTTTTTAAACTTAGTTAAAGGATTATGGACATCTAGAGGCAACATGGGCGTAAATTGTTTAAATGTGATTAACCATTTAAACACCAAATAATTCCATCAAAATTGGATAAAAATTGACCAATTTACAGCATTTTTATTTATTTCCTGTTATTGCGCATTGACATCATCATTGACATCAATGGGGGACGGATCTTACATCACCTTTCGTAAAACCAATGTTTTTTATTCCAGTCCACTCTTAGTTATGTTTGAAATATAGCATTAGATTGAGGGCAATTTTTTGGGGGGAACTTGGTCATACCCTAAATCATCATTTATCAAGAATAGACATTCTAAAATTCACAAGTAGCTGAATTTGAAACACAGAATTTAAAGAATTACATAAAGATTTTGAGGTGTGTTCAGACATTCCGCAAAAATTACAAATTTTGAAACTTTGTTCGGTCATAACTTGAAAACTAAATAAGCTTTTCACAAATTCTAAAAACTACTGTATTCCACTCAGATTTTCATGCTCTTTCACATGTCCTAAATCTGCTAGAGGTCCATAATCCTTAAATTAACCAAGAAAATGTCCCTTGATCCCTACAGAAACCTCTCTATCATACAAAAGATTATTCAAAGAGACTATAATATGTTTCACAGATAATCCTTAAATAAGAGGATGTAACTAACTGGAGATAAACAAAGGTGACAGGCTGTTTGTAACAACAAGACAAGCAGCTAGCCTTAAACTAATTCCTTTTCAAAGTTTATAACAGTATCCCTCTATCCCTGTTGTAACTAACTTATGACAATTAATCAACAATTTTTAACTAATAACGTGGCACAAGTAATAAGGATGTTTTCTGTTTTGGATCTTTAGTAATTAGAGAGGAATGGTTAATATACATGTATTCTGTGATCTCAAATAAAATGACAATGCCCCGTGATACACTTATAACTACCACAAAGAAAACTTTTCAGGAAAGTTGGATACAATTTCTTCCCAAAGGAGTTGGTGAAAAATGTAAGCAGAAACTAACATAATTATACTTAACTTTTGGTCTGGTGTTGTTTTCAATCATTGTTGTAAATTTCATGATGTAGGCTTTTCATCAACCCAGCTTTCCCTACTTGTTGAAGAATGTGATAACATTTCACTTCAAGGAATAGGGAAAGAAGGAATAACTTTAGCCGGTTCATTCCGAAAACACCATGTTCACTACAGCAAGTGCTCTGAAATGGTCAAGATATTACCTGTAAACAAAGAAAGAGCGGAATATAATTTTGTCTATTCATTGATGGGTGTTTTTGAATTTAAGTGCCTTCACTACCTTGTGAATTACACGCTGGAGCGTGTTTAACAGTTGTATGTTGTACTGATTTCTCTCTTATTTACATTTGAAGTGTTCCAACTGACCTTTTTGCCCATATATGGTATAGTATAATTTTTATGTAAGCACTGGTAATAAATTCCCGACATTCTTTAATTACTTACAAGATTAACAACAATAACAGAAGTTAACTATATATTTTTATATGCCGTAAGTACGTAAGTACAGTAATTACAGTGTAACAGGTGTCGTAAATAGACAAGACGGTGTAGTTGCGATGTTAGGACCGAGGTGATTTTCACGTTAAAACAGATAGGACGGAGTTTCATTCTGTATTGCATGTAGTGCGTAGCATGTAGGGCATACAGAGGGAGATGTTATCTCACTAGCCTACTGTAGGCTACTATCGTTAGGCTTAGATATTGACAGGGTAAAAGTTTGAGTCCGACTCAAAATTCTATACTTAATATTTTTGCGGGGTATTCATAACCATGCCGATATTTCTCACAACGATAAAAGGCATTGTCAAAAGTTGACCTGCGATCGTCATGGAAAGGCCTAGTTTTTCTATCACGTAATCAAAATTCATCTACGCTTCTATGATAAGCCAATGCAACAAAGTTTCAACGTTATAAGGTATATAGGCCTAGTGTTTTTCTGATTGTGTATAGGCCTAGTGGCTATAGTGCCCATAGTGGCTAGGCCTATAGCGTATAGTCTAGCCATACTATTTGTGATGCCATGTTTGACATTGGTGCCTATCGAGGTTGCACGGTTTTTTTAATGGAGTTAAATATTTTACTGAGTACTATTTAAATAAAAAAATTATATTAATTTTGTGGAATTTCAGCATGGTGGACCCGAAACTTGTGCACCCTCAGGGATATATATATATTTTTTTTTTGCAGCAATTTATATATTTTTTTATTTTTCCTCAATTTATCCATGATAAAGTTTCAGCAGCCCATGCAGTGTAACGTTAGGCCTACCACCACAAGTAAGGTGTAAAAAAAGAAACAAAACATTTGAAAATATTAACTTCCAAAGTGCATTAACGTTATACTACTTAGGCCTATTCTACTCTAGTATAGCCAGTTTTATTCAAAATTGAAATATGGAATTTGATGTCACTCACAAACCTAACGTTGATGTAACGTTAGGCCTAGGCCTATGCACTAAAAATGAAATAACTGACCCAAATGACAGCGAGGGTCCCAGGCCAACTAAACGAATGACAACTTAACCTACCCATAGTTTGCCGTAATTTCTTTTACTTTAACCCGTTTTTGTATGCTGGCGTTGTGTCATTGATTTCTGTGTTTACTGATATAGCCTACGGGGGCACGGCCCACCACACCACAGATGTTCCTAGCGTTATGGCAACCTAGGCTAGTACTAACCTAGGCCTACATGGTGATAGCTGCTAGAACGCTAGGAACACCTGTGCACCACACCGTACCGTCGTCGTGTGCACTAACTTGCTGTAAGTTTAACGTTAGGCTATAGCTAATCCATTTTTAATGTCATCGCATTTTTTTTGTATCATTGTAAATATGAAATTACTGGAAAGCATGATATGTGGAAACATACCTGGGATGCAATGGATGGGGTTGAGACCAGTATGGGGTCTTTTGTTTCCGGCTAAATCAAAATGCAAGGAACGAATTCTAGCATTTCGAAAGTACCATAGCCTAGGTCGATAGTCCACGACGATTCCAGTCAACTCCAGCACATGAGCCACCGTTTGCATACTGAAAGGCTCCTTCCACGGCATGGCAAACGGTATTAAAACCGAAGATTTTTTTCAGGATATTGTCTTTTATTACAACCGCGTACTATACAATTTTGAGGCAACGAAATGATTTTTTCTAACCTTGCAAGACGTTAATATAATAATAGTCAGATTTACCTAACACTAGTTGTCCCGGGCCGACGCGTCTGCTATTAGACTGAAGTGCTGGCCGGCCGGCCGGCCGGCTATAAACTTTACGTAGTACCGGCAAGGCCATATGCGTTGAATGCGATCAGCTTAGTCGAGTCATGTTACACGTGTCGTCTGCTTGTCTCCACTAGCGCGTAAATTCCCCGGATTTTGATTGGATGTCCGAATATTCCTCCAGATGCTGATTGGCAGATTTCATTCGTGATTATTCGTGTATTCGGAAAAGTATTAATATACGCACACGCGCGATTGTTGTGGTTTGGTTGCTTGATCGGATTAGCCCGTTTTATTCCACCAGCTGGTGATTGGTCAATGTATATATGTTCGGCTATTTTCGGCTACGTTCGATATGAAAAGGTCTATAGGAGTTTCGGCCTATACGTTGTATAGAGCGAATGACGTCACGCTCTCTGGTTTTACGTTGATAAATTATGGCGACATAAATGGAATTACTGAGATTCTTCAAAACCAAATACAAAATTTGACTGCGCATATCATTATCAGTATATTCGATGACATTTGCCGTGGCCGTGGCGGTCACAATTGAACAGATTATACGTTAACCATGTACGAATTTTCCGTAAGCTTGTTTATATCTTTTTCTATCATCGTCAGTGGCGTAGCTAAAACTTGAATATGTGTGTGACGGGGTGGGGTGGTGGAGGAGGGAGCGAGGTTTGGATGCGATGACGGAAACAAACTGCCATTTGGACAAAATATTATAATAAGGTGGGGGTGGGGTGGGGTAATAACCCCGATCACATATGCAGACCTATATTTTATATTTAATCCATCCTGATCCTCAGCTTAAAAAATATTTCGAAGTTATGGCTGAACACCTGCTCCCAACAGGTCACGGAGTATTAACCAAAAATCACCTGCAGATCACGATGAAAAAACTGCTGATGGAAGATTGTTATCTCGAATTCCAATAAACTGTTAAAGAATAAGTTTTCTGCTGTTTAACGTAACTCTAAGTTACACTCATATGTGGTTGACGCAGTTTAGGTACTTTGTTTTTCTTTAACGAACAACATGATAATTCACAAAGTTTACACAAATTATTGAGGCTAGAGTGGAGGCAACATGCCCTTTGCTCGCTGACTTTTCTGATTTGTTTCATATTAGTTGCAGGGATTTTTTCTCTTTTTGAAGCCGGCGGATTAGAATATCTTAACGTAAACCAGTTTTCACCAAAGTTTTCCAATTTACCCATTGTCTGATGTCTTGGTAATAGTCAATCATTAGGTCTCACAACATTCTTTACTGAATCTTAACATACTCAACTTACGGGGTAAGAGAATACCACCCCCTCTCCCCCACCACCACCGACACATGTTTTTATGACAAAGAGACGTAAATTTCATCCATGCTGGATTAATATTGCTATCCATTCTCTCGGTTGAACTGATTCTCTCTGACCCCTGACATCTTTTAACAAAGGCTTTTTGAAGCATGCTGATTGGAGTAGTTTAATGTGCCTTTTTACAGAAGATTATCAATTTACGCAACGGCAGTATTTTTATCATTCCGTTGTCAGGGTAACAGTGAATCATTAAGACTCAAAACATACTTTAATAAATCTTAAGATACGAAACATACTTAAATCACGAAGTAAAACCGTAATTTGAGAAGCATACAAGGAGTAAGAAGGAACTTGCCTACTACTTGGTCTGATTATCTCCTTAATCTGTTAATTCTACGCTAAAGAATATTTTAAACTCACCCCCTCCCGAGTGTAGATGATGAAAATGACGGTACAGTAATTACCGCCCCCCCACCTGAAGTTCCATATCTCTTGTATTCGCCTACTCTGAAATGCTTGCGGAACAACGATGTAGGCCTAGATAAAACAATAAATATTTTGTTCTACTTACTGTTGTAATATCGTCTATTATTACACTTTTTTTCCAGCTTAGAAAATCGAAATTCTCCTTCTTAGGTAAAATATCCAAAACAAATCACTTCACGTGAACCACTGCGTTAGGTAACGGGGAAAAAAGAAATTATGTTTCTTACGGTGTGGGCTTTTTGTTACGAATGTTCCGATAAAGTTTCAACGTTACCTAACGGCCTAATGCTGTTACGTAATAGAATATACGTTCGCAATTCATACGCGCATTTGTACTCTGGACACGCATATAGTTGAGTTTGTTTAAAGTAAACAGTGTACAAGTTGCAAGCAATATTATCTGCGTTATTTGGTGCTACTACCGTGTTTGTAGAGTTGCGTGTGACGCTGAAAACGCACGATATAAACTCCATATGTGGCGCATATCAGACCTAAGATATATACGTAATTTCAACGGCGTGGCCTGTTTCGTCATCAACATATGGCAGATGATTGGACAGGAAAAAGTATACCGTGCGTACAATCTCTCACATCCTTTCGTTTGGATGTACTGCGGCTTGACGCAAAAATGAGCATTTGCGAGAAAATATATGACCAAAACAGAGTGAGCAATTCTTTATTTGCAGATAAAAAGGACACGCTTTTGATGATACTTAATAAGCGTTGGCGATAGGCTAGACAAACTAAGAGAATAAGTATTTGACATTACTTAATTATGGAGAATCAAGAAGTTTGAGTGCGCTTTATCAGCTTGTCCATCACACAGTAGTATTTTATCCGGTTTGTGCAAGGAGTTGCTAGTATAGAGCATGCATATTGGCCATTTGCACGTGACGTCAATTACGTTATAAACCTCCTGCTGAGATAGGTGAAGAGGGCTAGGGGGTTAATAGTTTTCAGAAGTAAAGGCAAACATGCGTGTATATCTGCACATGGACTTACTATTTCGTTTTTGAACTCTGACAGGTGAGTGGATGGCTAAATTACGCAAGTGCGCGTCGCAATTTGTACCTTACGCGCTTTACAATCAATGAAAGAATATGGACTGATAAAAAGCATTGCACGTAGAAATTGAAATAAGTTGTCATATTATCAGATCTATCTTTTATCTGTTATCGTGTATAACTAGTAATATGTAAAGTCTCCCTTTCTGGCATACTTTTTATATCGTTTTTTATTTTCGTTTTCACGAAGCGAATTGGGGTTTTGGCACACTTATTACAACGCATTTATTACTGTTTCCCACCTTAAAACTAGTTGGGGCTGATTACCGTTTTTCACCCTAAAATGAGCTGGGGGTTCTGACCCACCCCTGGAGTGGGGATCCTTGGTGCACCCCCTATCTTGGAAATTTATGACATATTTTTTTTATTTTTCATTATTTATTCATGATTCATGTCACCGCATCCTCAACATTACGAATAAATTGTTGCTGAGCATGCAGACTAGTACCACCACCAAGAATTTGACTGCTTGAGCACCTAACATAGCCCACACAAGAACGCGAATGTTGTCGTTAATATAGTTGATACCAAGATCTGTGAAGCCATCACAGTTGGTTTGATTATTTTCAAGTAACCAGTTTCCTTCCATGTTTGATGGTTGACTGATAAATTCGACGGTTAGCATCGCTGTTCGGTCACCAAATGACATGATTTTCTTATCATAGTAATTGCTTCTTCGCTATGTCGTTGGCCATATAGTAGATATGGTAATAAGTGGTTGAGTACCACTTCCAGGGTGTCCCTAACAACTGGTTTGGAACCCCTGGTGGGGCTGACTGGGTAACATCCGGCAAAATCCGAAACTCTTCATAGAGCTGTTTTAACGCCCCGTCACTGTGCGGTTTATCGTAAGGGTCAAAATTATCCTCATCTGGTAGACGAATTCTAGTCTTTTCAATATTCTCTATATAGTGTAGTACACGTGAAAGCGATAAACCATGGGAACCGTCCAGTGTCCGTAGTTAGTGGTCTGCTCGAGAGAAACACCACATCCATCCGTGGCAATCCACAGGGCAAAGTTTAACTGTGTTTGTCAAGACATTATAGGGTCGGCACGCCACCTTTCAAAAGTGGCATCATCATGTACGTTGTGTATTCGGTAGTTTTTAAAGATGTTTTTAAACCTAGTCAAGAAGTACTCATGTGATCCACCAGGGTATTAGTCCGGTGTTCTGTTGGATTACCACAGTCTCAGTATTCTGCCAAACTGGAGCCTCGGGCATATGCCCAGGGATGAGTTTAAATGCTGCCATGTTTCATATATATCACGACACCTTTAATATGGAGGCGGATCTCCCTGAAAGCTTAATTTGAGGCTCCACCTAGTGCTTCGAGAAAAGCCTGCTTTTCCCTCCTGCCGCCCAATTTGTTTCTCGTCTAAGAGAAGCTGTTTTGTTTTTTAACCCCACTCAAATTACTCTTGCTAGCAGCTCACATCTTCTCTTTTAAGTATTTATAACGCTCAAATTCTGCAACGACAGTCTGAAATTCCGAACAGAAACGCTCCCTTCTTCGACGGCTTTACTGACAAGGTCTACGATGCTCTTGAGCTTAGAGGAAGCAATTGTTGCAATCTTACGATCCTTCGCAACAACTTTCTTATCCATCCGTGTTCTTAAATAATTACAGAGTACACTATCAACACCACATAAAGCAGCACCTTGTATTTGCGGCTTAGACCTCGAGTAGAAATCTCAGTTTCAAGGTACCTTTTTAGGTATGTAATATGTTGTAGACGGAAATTGCTAGCCCCTCAGTCCCTTCCTCACAAGGAGCTGAGGATAAACCGATTGGATAAATGCTGCCAACAACCTGCATGGCTATTTTAATAGTAACGTCACTTCAATTGATCAATTATTATGTATAAGTTGACCATAGCCATCGCCCACCTCTAAGGTGATAGTGTTCAACACATCTCCAACAAGATGATGCATCATGGGGTGTGAATATGTTACATGAGTAGTTTCCACTACTTCTTCATTAACAGTAATTTTTGCCAGTCTATTACTAGGACGCCCCTCACAAAATTTCGAGTGATATCTAATTCCAAAAGGTGAATACATAACATAACATAACATAAAAAGATGACTGGCTAAGAAGGGTTAATCACCCCATAAAAAGCCCAAACTAACACCACCACACTACAAAAATATATATAGAAAATTAAAGACGCCCAGAGTTCGTAAAGAACTTATCAATGTTGACTTTGAAATTGTGAACAAAATTGGAGCTAACTACCCACTCAGGCAAATAATTCTACTCATTAACAACTCTTTGCGAAAAACTAAAACGCCGAATATCTATTCGTGAGAGCGCTTTGGTCAACTTCAAACTGTTAGACGTGTCATATGAGGATTAGCTGAAACATGCAAGAATTTAGAAGAAGTCAAAGCATCACTACCAGATAGGAATTTAAAAAACCTGAATCATATCACCACGTGCTCTTCTCAACTCAAGCATGATTAAACCAAGAATTCGCCACCTAGATTCATAAGAGAGATTTCTTTCTTCGGGAATAAGTCTAGTGGCTCTTCGATGAACCTGCTCCAAAATGAACTTATCCTTATCATAAAAAGGACTCCAAGCCTAAATAGCATACTCAAGGTGAGGCCTGATTAACTGCTTATACAAATTAAGAACAACCTCTCTACCAAGAAAAAAAAATCCTAATCAAACCAAGCATCCTATTTGCCCTTACTGCTGCTAAAGCACACTGTTCAGAAGGCTTCAGATTACTAGTAATGACAACACCTAGGCCCCTTTCTTGATCAACACAACCAAGATTTGAACCATTCATGCAGTAATCAAAAACCAAATTGCTTTGACCAAAATGAATAACTTTGCATTTATCAACATTGAATGACATCTGCCACGTTTGGGACCAAGAAACTAACTTATCCAGATCAGTTTGCAACAGTGAAAAATCCCTAGCATCATCAACAATCCTGTACAGCTTAGTGTCATCAGCAAATTTACAAATCCTGGAGCCAAGGAAAATATCAATATCATTAATGAAGATTAAGAAAAGAAGCGGACCCAATACAGAACCCTGAGGAACACCACTTGTAACCTTCTTCCATGGAGATATTTTACCATTAACAACAACTCACTGTGACCTGGCACACTTTCCCTTCACACTAAACGCTCTTGTTTTCAACATGAGCCTGCCTAACGGAACCTTATCAAATGTTTTGTGAAGTTTAAATAGTAATATCATCAACAAATTCCAATAAATTAGAAACATAAGACCTCTTAGATAAGAACCCATGCTGGGACAAATTTAACAAACCATTGACCAGTAAATGATTTAGTACAACACCCTTATCAATAGACTCCATGACTTTGCACACATCACTAGTAAGACTCACTGGCGTATAGTTACAGGGCAAACTGTGGGCACCCTTTTTTTTTTAAATAGGAGTGACATTTGCATTTCTCCAATCACTAGGAACAACACCAACATCAAAGCACTTTGAAAAGATAATACTCAGGGGAACAGAAAGAACGTCAGAACACTCACGTAAAACAGCAGGATGTATACCATCTGGACCGGATGCTTTATTTGAAATCAAACCCTTCAACTTCGTAGACACAACATCAACTGAAAAATCAACATCATTAATGGGTACTGAAGAACGCACACTAAGATACTCCACAACATCATCATCATTGGACTCCTTAGTAAAAACAGATACAAAGTAGTCATTCAAACCTCAGTTATATCCTTACCACTATTGATAGTAACACCATCAATACCCTGAAGGAGACCAACAACCTCCTTGATCTTTTGCTTTGAGCGAACATAAGAGTGAAATGACTTAGGATTAATCTTAACCTCTTTGGACAAACGTTTTTCAAAACGCACTTTAGTATCTCTTATCAAACCTTTAGTGAACTGTTCATGATCCTTATACCTAGCAAGCTCCACAGGACACCCACTGTTTTTTATAACAACGCCACAACTTTTTTTTTCCTTTTTCCGAACAGCCCGCGAAACCTCCCGAAGACATCCACACCTTCTTTAATGGGACAAACCTATTTGCACCCTTCAAAGCTTCAGTTCGGAAAACATTCCATGCTTTAGAAGGATCTAAGTTACATAGCAAAAAAGTCTAATCGAATGACAAATTATCCTGAGGTGCGGCAAAGGCAGCATTCCTAAAATCTAAAACCAGTTTGTTAGCTGGAGAAACCTCTGTGAAACAATACAGATCAAAACTAATGACAAACATAATCACTACACCCTACCTCACCGCTACTTAGCATATTTCTAACCATACTTCCTTCACTACTGAAAATCAAACCGAGACAATTACTACCACGCGTGGGAAACAACACATGCTGGGTGAAAAAGCAGTCGGAAACAACTTCCAGAAGTCTTTACCATGTGGACCACTAGTACAAAGATTCCTATCAATGTCTGAAAAATTTAAGTCCCCAAAAACAATACACACTCAACGAGCCTACACTCAACACAAACTCAATCAGCCTACACTCAACACAAACACCTACACTAAAATTATATTTAAAAAAATAGCAACGCCTCACAATACAAAAGACCTAGCTTACAATGACAGCTATAATATGTGTGTAATAGGATAGAGTGAGTAACACCACACAAACCAGTAACAAAAGAAATCAACAAATATTTCACAAATAAGGAAACTTTAGAAGAAAACAAACAGTAAATTATGCAGACAACATGCAAAAAACAACAATATGGTAAAACTTCAGCCTGAATAAAATTTAATTCCAGCATTGGTAAAGAATACATCTGTGATACCTACCCTTTTTTTACTTTAAGAGGGGTTTCTTGGTTATTGTTTTTCGGAGACTAGATATGTGCTGTAATATATCGTATAATGATTATTTTAATAGCAATGTAACTTCAATGGGGAGATTGTGGTTATTGAAGGGCTTACCATTGTTTCGTACATTTAAGGTGATGGTATTCAGTACATCTTTCGCAAGTCGATGTATTCTTAACTATATCGTATATAAGTCATTCAACCTATATCAGACCTATTCACAAGATATGTATTAAGTCTATCTGTGGATTACCCATCAACAAGATTATGCATAACATCTAACTCCCAAAGGTGAATGCTTAAGAAAAGATCCATCATAAGAGGAGGTACACGATCGCTCCAATACACACCTAGATCCATTGCCCTATTTTCATCAGTATGTCCGAATCCCAATAGCTTTAAGAGATTTTCACTTCAAACAGCCCCATCTGGCACAGTTATACGGATCAGTGAGGTGGCCGGCTCGAAATCATTACCTCCCATATCATTTTGGATTATCCTTTATGCTAATCTTCTTTTGATAATATTGATATTATACAGACCTGCATCAATCTTTGTTGTCCTGGTCGTTCTACTATCAAATACCAGAACACTCATCTCCCCATTCTTATCATACCAACCGCTGGTAAAGCACACATCACTGATTCCAACTTCGCTTACCTAGACAGCTAGAGCGGGAATTGGAGGTTGGTGGCTTCTCCGGTGACGATATGCGTGCTGTAATACATTGTAGTATTAATGATCATATATTAGAGATAGGATATTATAACGATATAAGATGTCAGTACGTGCAGAGAACAAGTATAATTGGCTGCCGCTAGGTAAGAAAGAAACATGTGGAAGACCTGCTATGTATGATCAATGCTGGTAGCATCGAGTAGTGATTAGAAATGGTAAACGTCCAACAGCACCATGCCGCAAGTGTGGGGTTGGTGTTTATTCTCAGATAAAACTTTGCCGTAGTTGTGGTGGTAAAAAGGTTGCTACAAAGATTCTGCGCATTGAAAATCAAGTTCGTATAGACTTTTAAGAAGTGCTCACCGAAATGACGTCCTATTAGAGACATGGTGTATCATGGTATACCATCTGGTGTGACAATCAATTAGAGAAATAAGATACTATAGTATAGCAGCGTATGCTAATAAACTTAAATAGAACTGCACTTAGAAGAGAGAGAGAGTCGAGGCGTTGAGAAAGTATGTGGTTGAAAACAATATCTTCCTTGATGACCCATCAGGCCAAAGAGGAAATCATATTAAAAACGACTACATAAATGCCATCATCGCTCATAGGTATATGCCAGCCCGCAGACCGGGTTCTGCTCCTAGACCTGTTCCTGCTCCTAGATATGTTCCTGCACCGAGACTGTTCCTGCACCGAGACCTGTTCCTGCACCGAGACCTGTTCCTGCACCGCGACCTGCTCCTGCACCGAGACCTGTTCCTACACCGAGACATAATCCTGCACCAAGGTTCAGACGCGCACCTGGGGCAATTGGCAATTACCTTCGCAGTTGGCAGATGAATATTGCAGATGGGTACCGATTGGGTGCTGACCTACTAGCCCTGTTGGATGATGTTCGCCCCGCAATTCACCGGAAGGTAGCAGAAGAGGTTGGAGCCCTTCGCGGATTAAAATTCCAGTTAGCACTTAGAGTGGGGTTGAAGAAGGATAATGGCGATGGAGAAACAGAATTTACAAACTCAGTATTTCGCAGCCGTCAGATGGATGTCCTGCAAGTGGATGAGATTGATGCAGCGCTCAAGAATGCTTCCCACGCATGATAAAATCTCTTGAGCAATGGACTCAGAGAGGGTCAGGATGGATGGTGGATAGAGTGGAGGACCTCTGGCTAAATATTGCCCGGTACCAACCACTACGAGGTGGCTTCTATATCTGTCTGCCGAAAGAACTCAAAGCTAAAAAGACTATCATCAATGTGAAAATCGTGATAATAACTGTCTTTGCTGGGCTCTCCAATCTGCTCTGTTTCCGGCCAAGAAAAATCCACACAGATGCAGCAAGTATCCCTCAAAAGACGGCTTAAACTTTGAAGGAATAGAGGCTCCAGCTCTACTCTCCCAGATCGGGAAGGATGAAAAACAAAACAATCTGGCTATTACCGTCTTCAGTTGGGATAAAGGGGTAATCGTTCACAGACTCAGCAAACAAGACAATAACATCCCCAGGATCAACCTTCTATTGATTGAGAAGGCATGTAAGTTCCACTACACGTAGGTCAAAAGCCTCAGCCGCCTGCTCTATGATCAAAGCACCCATCGAGAGCGTAAGCACTTTTGCGAGAGGTGTTTACATGGCTATTACATGGAAGATCTGCTCGAGGACCATAGACCTGATTGCATGGGAATTGGTCAAACAGCTGTATGTATTGAGATGCCGAAAGAAGGCATCTAGTCCTTCCAGAACTATCACAAGCAGCTTCCAGCGCCCTACGTAATCTACGGAGATTTTAAGACACACACCTCTAAGATAGATGGTCCAGAATCCAATCCCGCACAATCTAATACCCAAAAGACTCAACAGCATGCAAAGCGTGTGGCTATGGGTATGTTGTGGTCAGGTGTGATGGTCGTACAGAACTTCCCGTTGTATATCGAGGACAAAATGCAGCTGAGAAGTTCCTTGAGGGTTTGCAGCAGGAAGAAACTAAGATCAAATCAGTTCTGGCAAACCTCGACCTATGACAATCACCAGAGAGGATTGGCGCGCACACCAGACACAGGATTGTTATATATGTAGAAAAACCTCCACATGGTGACTCTGTCCGCGACCACTGCCATATCACAGGTAAGTACAGAGTTGCTGCGCACAATGCCTGCAACCTGAGTTGCACCTGTGCTCCAAAACAACCACAATCCCAATTGTGTTCCATAACCTGCGAGGCTATGACTCTCATTTGATCATGCAAGCCATCAGCAAAGTGGAATGAAAGATAACTTGCATCCCCAACAACATGGAGAAATATATATCCTTCTCCCTAGGTCAGTTGAGGTTCATCGATAGCGCACAATTCCTGCTTGCCTCATTGGATAACCTGGTTGCGGCTAACGACTCTGTTGACTTCCGAATCACAACCGAATATAAACCGAATAATAAAAAGAGACAACTGTTATTGCGTAAGGGGATTTATCCCTATGAGTAAATGGATTTCTGGAAACGGTTTGGGAGTGCCTACCTCCGCAAGATGTCTTCTATAGCAAGCTTACGGAGGAACATATCTCCAATGAAGATTATCAACATGCGCAGAAGGTTTGAGGGGCATTCGAATGTGATAATATGGGAGATTATCACTACCTATACCTGCGGACTGATGTGCTTCTACTAGCTGATGTCTTCTAGATATATCTGAAGACTTGCTTGCGGCAGTATGATCTAGATCCAGCACTCTATTGTACAAGCCCTGGATTATCTTGGGATGCATTCTTGAAATATACAGGTGTAGATTTGAACTGATAAGCGACTATGACATGCATCTGTTCTTCGAGAAAGGTATGAGAGGTGGAATTTTCATGGTATCCAAGCGCAATGCTAAAACCAACAGCCCTACGTCTCAGGCTATGACGATTCCAAGTCTAACAACCATATTCTCTACCTAGATGCAAATAACCTGTATGGTTGGGCGATGAGTCAAGCACTACCAACGGGTGGATTCGAATTGGTGGATGAGGTGCCCTCGCTGGATACGCTTTCACCCGATGCAGAAAAGGGTTACATACTCGAGGTGGACCTTGAGTCTTATCAAGAGCTACACGACGCCCACAATGCATACCCACTTGCTCCGGAACGTATGAAGGTTCCGAAGGAGTGGTTGTCAGATTATCAGAAAGGGCTTCTAAACTCGTTAATTGATGCTGAAAAGTTGGTTTCCAATCTCTGTGATAAAAAGCGCTATGTTGTGCACTACCGAAATGTACAACTCTACATCTCTCCAGGTATGAAGCTGACAAAAATATATCGTACAAATCGGTTTGATCAAAGCAAGTGGATGGAACCCTACATCAGAATGAATACAGAACTCCGCAAGAAGGCCAAGACCAACTTTGAGAAGGACCTCTATAAGCTGAAGAACAATAGCGTCTTTGGTAAGACTATGGAAAATCTGCGTAAGCGTGTAGACGCCATACTCGTGAGAGCCTCTGAAGATGACAAGCTTCGCCGGTGGATAGCTAGCCCCGTGTTTGCAGGGCATGTGGTATTTGATGATGATCTAGCCGCCCTACACATACACAAACGTCGGTTGATGCTTAACCGACCAGTCTAAGTTGGGATGTGTGTCTTGGACTTGAGTAAACATCTGATGTACGAATTTTATTATAATAACCTGAAGGAGCAATATGAATAGCGGTGCAATCTTCTCTATACGGATACGGATAGTCTTCTGCTTGAAATCCAAACCGAGGATGTGTATGCTGGTATGAGTGTTGAGTCACACCTCTATGATACGAGTGATTATCCGACAGACCACCGGCTCCACAGCACCACGAACAAAAGGTGCTTGGAAAAATAAAAGACGAATGTGCTGGAGTACCCAAAATATATTCTATTCTGAAGGAAGATGGAGGTGAGATCCGAAAAGCAAAAGGCGTTAAAAAGCATGTTGTGAAAAAAACAAAAACAAAAAACATCAGCAGTACAAAGAAGCATTATATGACAGCAAGACCTTTCGCCATGGTATGAATCTATTGAGAAGGGAACACCACATTATATATAGCATGCGAATGACTACAATTTCCTTGTCACCTCTCGATACCAAGCGCGGGATTGTGAGTGGATCACCCACCATTATGGCCTTTGGCTACAGGAGTTAAATGTACAAAAATATTTTTTTAAATAATAAACATATATATATATATAATATATATATATATATATATATATATATATATATATATATATATATATATATATATATATATATATATATATATATATTATTATTACTATTATTATTTTAAAAAACAAATTATGTCATAAATTTTTAAGATAGGTGGGTGCCCTAAAACGACATAAAAAGTGCGTCAGAACCCCAAAATATAATGACGCAAATTAGTGACATAAAAAGTGGCCCATAAAAAGTAGCCCTAATAGTATACAAAAGGGGGCCCAGTGAAATAAAAACGACGCAAAAATGTTCCAGAACCCCTTTGTATAATACTCCTTGTCTACTATTTGATCTCGTTATCACCTGAATTTGTCAATTCTATGCTAAATGATATTTCAAACTTTTCCCTAAGTCTTGTAGATGATGAAAATGTCGACACAATTATTCCACCCCACCCCCTTCCCCTCCCAGCATTTTCATGTCTCTTATATTCACCTATTCAAAAATCCTTTCGGAACTACGATATAGGCCTAAATACGACAATAAACTTTGTTCTACTTACTGTTGTAATATCGTCTATTAATTAACTGCTTCTCCTGAGGTAAAATATCCAAAACATATCACTTCACGTGATCCACTGCGTAAGGAAAGAGGAAAAGAGAGACAGAGAGAGAACAAATTTATTGTCTGGACGTTAATTATGTTTCTTACGTTCTGGGATTTTTGTTTACGAATGTTTCCATGAAGTTTCACTGACGGTACCTAACAGCCTAATGCTGCTACGTAATAGAATGTGCGTTCGCAATTCATACGCGCATTTCTACTCTGCACACAACATATCGTTGTTTTTTTAAAGTAATCAGTATATAAGTTGCAAGCAATACCATCTGCGTTATCCTTGAGATTCTTCAAAGCGAAATACAAAACTTGACAGCGCATATTATTATCAGTATATTTGATGACATTAGGCCGTAGCCGTGGCGGTCACATTTGAACAGAAGCTACGTTATCCATGTACGAATTTTCCGTAAGTTTGTAAATATCTTTCTCTACCATCGTCAGTGGCGTAGCCAAGACTGGAAATGTGTGTGTGACGGGGTAGTATGTTGGAGGGGGAGGGAGTGAAGGTTGCATGCGATGACGGAGACAAACTGCCATTTGGACAAAATATTATGATAAGGTTGGAGTAAGGTAAGAGGGATAATTACCTCAATCACATATTTAATCCATCCTCATCGAGAGGTCAAATAGTATTTCGAAGTTTTGGCTTAACCCCTGCCCCCAACGGTTCACGGAGTATAACCTGAAAATCACCGGCAGATCACGATAAAAAAACTGCTGATTGAAGATTTTCATCTCGAATTCCAATAAACGACTCAGGAATAAGTGTTTTGCTGTTTAACGTCACTCTAAGTTACACTCATATGTGGTTGACGCAGTTTAGGTACTTTGTTTTTCTTTAACAAACGACATGATAATTCAGAAAGTTTAAACAAATCATTGAGGCTAGAGTGGAGGCAACATACCTTTTGCTCCCTGACTTTTCAGATTTGTTTTATATTAGTTTGGTTCTTTCCAATATCATAATGTAAATCAATTTTCACTAAAGTTTCTCAATTTACGCAACGGCCGTATTATTGTTAGTCCGTTGTCTGGATAATAGTCAATCATTAAGACTCACAACATACTTTACTGAATTTTAACATACTCAACTTACGGGGTAAGACCATATCCCTACTCCCGACACACTCGTTTATGACAAAGAAATGTAAATTTCATCCATGTTGAATGAATGTTGCTATCCATTCTCACGGTTGGACTGATTCTCTCTAACCCAAACATCTTTAAACAAAGGCTTCTTGAAGCATGCTGATTGGAGTAGTTTAATGTGCCTTTTCACGGAATATTTTCAATTTACCCAACAGCCGTATTTTTGTTAGTCCGTTGTCAGGGTAACAGCGAATCTTTTAAGACTCAAAACATACTTTAATCAATCTTAAGAT